>JAGFNQ010010334.1:0-151281 GCA_024364735.1 Boesenbergia rotunda | reverse complement strand
TAGTTTTGGTAATTATACTTCCTTTTTCAAGTTTTCTTCACACCGGGACCAGAAGTTTATCCTCATTTATTGTTGTTTCACGAAATGGGAATTATACTTATTTCAAAATGATTTGTTGACATAATTTGATAAAGGTTGTATGCATCTGTTCATATAGTTTCATGCAACAAAGTCTTGATCTCTATAACTTGAAATTATGCATCATATGCTTCTATAAATAGACTTGAAATTAACTCCATTCCTCTTCTTGTTATTACATTTTTTAACTTTTCTTTCTCGTCATGTGATTTCAACATATATTTCCATTGGACCCAGGGAGTGTGAAGTCACTTATAAGCTTGCCTTGCTTCATGTCGCACGCAAGCATACCCGCCGCGGTTCGAGAAGCTAGGGGTCTTACGGATGACCTTGTTCGCATCTCCGTGGGTATCGAGGACATTGATGATCTTATAGTAGATCTAGATCATGCCATCAGATCCGGGTAAATTTAGTTTTATTTCAAATAAACATGTTGATAGATGTGTCAATTGATGCCGTCTTTTTCGCGGCATTTCCGTTGTATTCATGGACAGTGGTTTATTATCGTGTTTGAGGAATTTTATCAACAGTCTATCTCTAGTAGGTAGGATATACACAGCTTGATATTGTTGGTGATAATGATGCAAATTGGTTCTGATACAAAATTATTTTTGGGTTATCCTACTTGATATATAGGTTGTTGCTCTTTCTTATTCAGGGGGGCTGTTGCTCATTGTGAAATATTTTAAAGAATTATGTAACATATTCTAACTAATTATTTGAGTGAAAAAGAATAATCTTTTAAAATTAATGCACTTGTGATTTTGTAAGATTTGTGATACAATTTTTTTAAATATATAATACATTGTCCATTGATTAAATTTTTTAAACTAAAATTTAATTACGTGATGTATAAATTTTTAGCAATTGTCACGGGTGGGCTTAATACACATTAAGAATACTAAATTCACCTCTTTTACGATATATATTAAGGAGGGAAAAGTAAAAATGAATTAGCTTTTGAATAATATAGAGATACAATGTGGTTAGATCTACTAAGAACCATCCCAGGCACATAAATCAAATATTCAATAATAGTATTTTATTTTATTTTTAGTAATCCAGGTATTCCAAATACTATTTTATTTTATTTTTGATAAGATATTTAATTTTTGAATTGACTAATCCTAGAGAACCGGTTTGGTCCTATAGAATATCTCCACCGAGCATGATAAATTAGGAAAATATACATGAAGGTTACTGTCAACATTTTCGAATTTATTATTCATTAAAGAGAAATTTTTTTAATAATATATTATAACTTAACTCTCGAACTCTAGATTTTCGAACTCTAAATATATGATTTATTATTGGAGGATTTAATCAAGATAGCTGCTTTTGAAAATAATAATAATATTATAGAATTATTAGTCAAATTACTCGTGAGCTAGTTCATTTAGTCTTTTGGACAGTTGAATAAGTGTTAATTAAAACTTATTTAAATATTAAAATGTATTTAATTTTAAAAGTTTTTGGTAAGGTAAATAACTATAATATCCATGATTTCTTTTTGAAATTTTTTATGTATTTACGTTTGTTTTGATCATACTAACTGGAGTCTAAATAAATATAAGATGATTTTTTTAAAAAAATTTTCTTTGTTGAACACTTAAAAAAAAAATATTTTGAAGATGGTTAAAGGTCGGACCTCAATGGGATATTAAATTTAAAAAAAAACACACAATATGCCTTTTCAGTTGCCGTTCCATTTTCATTCTAATTTTGATTTTTTTTTTGATTTTTGGTTTTTCGAAATACTTATGACTTTGTTTATAATGAATAAATTAAAATACATAAATAACGCTGGTGATCCTGCCCTATATTTTGCATAATACGGGCAGCCAACGTGGCGAACGACCTGGCCAGCTTCAGGGTCCACGTCATTATACGAGCAACCGACTCAACAGACATTCTGACCGGGCCCAAGGTCTATGCCAGCCAGTCGGGCGCAAGGTGGCCGGTCAGAATAAATATAGCGGTCCTCTCATCGGTAAAACCCGACCGGCCACATCAAGGCTTACACGCCTAATCGTTTAGTCGGGTCTGGCCGCCCGGCCGCATTAAGGCTTACACGCCTCGCTCAGCCGAGTGCATCCGCCCGGCAATCCATTAAGTAGATGTTTGATATCCATCCGGGCGGGCAGTCCCGGTTTCCACTCAGGCACTCTCTCGTAACCATCCTGGGATAAAGACAAAATACACCGGCCCAGCGGCCGACAACAGGCTGTCATCTCTCGTACGAACTGACGCTCTCTGACAGGCGCCGACTTACAGAAACCTGTCTTTGTCCTCGCATGAGACAAATAGTATACGACAAAGAAGGATGGTTATAGTCGACAGAACCATACCATATCTTCTGAACCTGTCAGAAGATCCTGACACAGACCATACTCATACCGACAGCACCATACCATATCTTCTGACCCTGTCAGAAGATCCTGACACAGGCCATGCCTGGTCCTTTTCCCCGGCTATATAAGCCACTCCCATCTTCATTATCAGGTACGCATAGATACGCGCGCGAGGCCTCTCTCTTTTTTCCAGTGCTCCATTATTTTCTTGTTCATCGGAGTACTGACTTGACCGTCGGAGTGCCTGGCCGGGACTCTTCCCGGCGGGTTTCTAACGGTCATCTTCCTCAGCAGGTTCACCTCCAGTCGGTTGGCCCTGCACCAGGCGACATCCACTTCCATTCGGCCGGAGGACACCCCCCACGACGCTGCCATTCTGCGCGAGGACGCCCCGTCAGCATCCACGTCGTTCATCCCTACACCGTCATTCCGGTTGCGGCTCCATTACGCTCGGCGACAGGATCAGCTGGAATAGCTCAGTAGGACAGAGCGTGCAGCCCTTAACGACAAGGTCGGAAGTTCAAATAAATTAACCTACAAAAAACTCTCCTAGAGTGAACCCCCGAGTGATTTCACTTTTGTATAATGCTCCTTAAGAGGCTTAGAGTTAGAACATTGTTATATTATTCCTCGCAGTTTGGGAAATTTAATCAACTAATCCTCTCACATCATTTTGTAGAACTTGGGTGGACGGAGAACAGAATAAGCTGCTCAAGATTTGTAAAATTTAAGAGCATTTTGGCAAATACTAATCCTCAAAGCATTCTACAAAATAAATAAATAAAACGATAAACTTAATCAGGAACCATGAGTAACACTATCAGAATAACGTGTTGAACAGAAAACAAAGAAAATTGGATGTCTACTTTTTAAACACCAAAAGAGTAGCTAGTGCAGTAACTCAAATCTGGGTAGGTAGTAACATCTGTGGGATCTTAACCTTTACTCTTCTGATCTAAGAACTATCGATGCAGATCTACAAGTTATCCAGGCACAAACCACTAAAGCTTTTCTTGCTTATCATTTACAAGTGGAAGTAGCTCCATTTGACTTCGAGGTGTATGAGGTGTTCCGGGAATTGCAGGCTGCTGAGAGAGCTTGTGCCTGACGTATCCATAGAACGTGCAGCCTAACAGAGTCACGGCACATCCGACTGCATTCATAACAGAGATTGGATTTCTGAAAATAAGCCATGACACTAATACGGCAACGGCAACCTGTGGAAGGGTGTCTTCTTTAGGATCAGACAATGAAAGGAAATGGAGAGAAACTCATGCGTGCATGAAAGTTTAACTCACTTTGAGATTGCCAGCAACATTGAATGTCACAGCTGTAGTTGAATGTATGACGTAGAAGATTGAGAAGTTAAGGCAAAAGGCTGAAACTCCTGAGCCAAAAATGATGAGCAAAGATGAAAATATAGATTCATGAGTGTAGAACCAGTTAACCACTCCAGCTCCTTCGAGTATCAATGCAGGAAGAGACAGTATCATAGTTGCGAAAGGTGCCATATAGTACACCGTGTTTATGCTACAACAAAGACAATGAGTTAAGATGATTGACCAACAAAAAGATAGTTGCGTACATATAATATCTTAAAATTTGTAAATTAAACAATTTTGACAGTCTGGCTTTAGCACCATACATTTAACACAAACTTTGAAAAGCACGTTAATCCAAACAAATCTACAAGCTTATAGGTACAAGTTTGCACGTGAGGTAAAATCTTTGCTGCTTAGGACCAATTAAAATGTGATATTTTCACAAAATAGTAAGCAAAGTTCAATTCCCTGATTTATTTCAA
This sequence comes from Boesenbergia rotunda, assembly GCA_024364735.1. Classification (NCBI taxonomy): domain Eukaryota; kingdom Viridiplantae; phylum Streptophyta; class Magnoliopsida; order Zingiberales; family Zingiberaceae; genus Boesenbergia; species Boesenbergia rotunda. Next base: position 147,048 of record JAGFNQ010010334.1, on the reverse strand, counting down.
TTGTCACAAAGCGAAAAAAAAAAATTGAAATGATATTAGAAAAGGATGTCTTAAGTGAAATAGACAAAACAGAGTCCCAGACAATAGGTAATTTATAAGCTTCAGTATTGGATGCTAGAGTGATGCAAGGACATCTAGGCTACAAGCATAGTTTATCATGCAAGCATTGTGAAGAATAGCATAACATCTCCTATTCCAGTGTGTGTGTGTGTGTGTGTGTGTGTGAAAGCAAAGGGGTCAAGGCAGATTTCCAACCCTAAACTCTGGAAACAACTTTTGAGGTCTTTACCAACTCGGTAGCAGACACCTTCATCTCCTTGTCTACAAATGAACATATGATTTCTTTATAGATAAACTGTCTACGGATAATACTTGGAACAAGTGATGCAGTGTGTGTGTGTGTGTGTGAAAGCAAAGGGGTCGAGGCAGATTTCCAACCCAAAACTCTGGAAACAACTTTTGAGGTCTTTACCAACTCAGTAGCAGACATCTTCATCTACTCGTCTACAAATGAACATATGATTTCTTTATAGATAAACTGTCTACAGATAATACTTGGAACAAGTGATGCAGTGTAGTTTTGTTGAATGAAAATAACATCCAATCATTAAATCTGATAACCTGCAATATTCATAATTAGAATTTCACAATATAATTCCGCATACAACAGTCACTCTTAGCAGAAACATACAGCAGAGAGAGAACGTAAAAAAGGCGAAGGCCTATACCATTTATCTTTAAACTCTGGCTCCCAGGATCAGACGCTTCATTTAACTATAAAAAGAACAACGAGTACCTGTCAAATTTATATCCATGAAGAAGGGACTCTGCTAGAATTGTCTTTGTTGATGTAGCAAGGCAGCCAAATAAGGCAGCAAAAAATCCAAATGTATTGAAGCTAAGCTCTGTCATGGAGGTTAGAAGAATCCCCCCTACAATGGGTACCAATGAAGCCCATATGCGCCAGTCAAAAACTTTTCTCCATACTAACCACTGCAAAATGACTGGAAGTGTATACAAAAAGTAGTAAGGTGCTTGTAAATACATTCATATAGAATATTATGGCATAGAGCATAGCAAACCAACCTGTTGTTGCAGGAGTGAAGGATTTAATAGTCTGCATGAATGAAACTGGAATAAACCTCAAGCTCACATTTCCCAATACAATATTAATGCAAAATACAAATGACATTGGGAATATCCTCCTCCAGCGGTCTTCAGGTTCAACCTCAATTAGGGGTTTCATCTTTAAGAACTCAATCACAGTATATGCTCCAATGGCAGAGCAGATGAAGTGGATGCATGATACTGTCAGAGGAAACTTAAAATCTAGATTCTGTGAAGACAGATATGAATTTTAGAGCCAAGAACATAAACAAATATATAAAACACAGAGAGTCAAATTGAAGAACAAGTACCATTATACTAACTGTATCAGACCAAGTATTATCAGATTGTTTTTCTAAACGATGTGACTTGCAACAGTAGGAATGAACACTGACAAACTTGGAACAAGGCATGGCAACAGTTTAGGTGCCCATTTTTTATTTTTATTTTTCATACAACTCAAATCTAAATCTGATTAAGTGTCCAGTAGTCACTACCAAGTCATGTTACAAGGTAGTGATTAGTGGGCAATACGATTAAGTGCCTGTTGACATCCTAAATTATTTAGAGCCTCTAAAACAATCCTAGTAGTAGAATATGAAGCCAAATAAGAATGAAGGCAAAATAGCTGGAAAATAGAGAAGCATAATGAAATATATTTAGAAAGAGGATGTGAAGTAATGCATTTGTGGATAACTTTATAAAAAACAGTAGGTGAAAGCAATATAAAGATCCAAATAGAAGGTCAGAAACGAGACTAGCATTGGTGCTACAAGAAAAAGGATCCAGAAAAAGGAGATGTTGAGGCTCTTGAGTCTAAAGACAAGTGCTCAATTTAGCAGTCTATTTGAACCAATGATAACACAAACACATATAATGCACCCTTAACGGATTGCCATGTAATGAAGCATTGATACTCCTCAACAGGTGCATTAATGTGGATCTAGCTGTAAGGGGCTTGGCACCACAAATACCTTCATGAAGAACTTCTTAGACATATCCATATTGATGGGAAATCTTGGTTTCTGGTATGTAAGTCCCCAATAAACTTTAAATTTAATTTATGGTTGCAAACATAAAGCTATGAGTAGGAAACAAGTGAGCTATAGCAGGAGAAGGGGAAGAAATTGCGCACAGTCTAGTTTAGAACTGCAGGTCTAGAAAACTGAAGAAAGAAACACACGACAACAACGCCTAATTCTCAAGTGGATGTTAGTTTTAAAGGGGCGTAGTTTTAGACCTAGTTCACACTGCACCTTCTAATCAAAACTTTTGCATTAAATGTCGATATAAGATTTTAAAAGCACTTTATTGAATATACAAAATTTAAGCATTCTAAAATTTTGAATTTTGTCACGAACTGTTGTAAGTTTTTGTAAAAACTCAAAACAAAACCCATATTTATTTTTAATTGCAAAAAAAAAAAAGTTTTATAAAAGGCCTATAAAATTTTACAAAATATTTTATCCAATTTAATTGAAAATGCATCATCAAATCCAAACAATGGATAAAGATTACCTAGTATTAACAGATTCAAGTAATAATTATTTACTGCTAACGGATAACATAATTTTATTCTCATCAAACGTGAGATCCTCTATTAAGAGATCAACATACCTTGTGAAAGAGAGAATAATTACTCTTCATTTATGTTTTGCTGCTTAAGATCTCTGAGATAAGCACTTGATTGTATCATGGAGTGTAGATCCGGACAGACTTGCGTGAGAGGTTAGAATCTCTCCTTACGATAGAGACTGCTTGCCTTCGGGTTTTATCTTTTCAATCTTTCTCCTTCAATTTTTTTCCTTTTTTTTTTCAAATTGTTGGTCATTATATGATATGTATTTATTGCTGAACAGAGTCGTTGGATTTTATGCAATAGATCTAACGGAGTTGAATTAACCTAGCATTTTGATGAACCCATGCTCTCTTCTTACAAAACCACCAGATCCAGAGAGAAGATGGAATAATACAGTCAGATCCAGTTAAAACACTCTTTCTAACCACAGATCAATGTAACTCTACCCCTATAACGAGCATATAAGTACATAAATTCCACAGATTCATAACCTGATACGACTTTAAAGCGCGAAATGGAGGAATGGATCCGATCCCCGACAAAGAACAACCGAAATCATAAAAGGAAAACTGAAAACTCGACTTTCTTCCGATCCAGACAGACAAAAAGAAATACATTTATGAATCAATCGGAGAAAGAAAAACACTGATGAAAAAAAAAGGAAAAATAACGGAATCGAAACGAAGGAATCACACCTGAAATATCCACTTGTTCATGATGATAACCGTGACATTGAACACCCACCACTGCAGAATCGACAGCACTGCGCGGACGGTCGCCCAATGCGACATCTTGCCCTCCTCCATCCCGCCCCCTTCGAGACAGAAAGCCTTAGCTCGATCCCCGCCGCCGCCGCCGAGACGGAATCTGAAGGATTTAAGGACGGCGACGGGGCCTTGTACCTATAAATCAAATTCCGAAGGCCGCCTCCTCCTCCTCCTCCTCCGTAGCCGAAGCGGCAGAGAAAAATAAATATCTTGAGGCGAGACGTGGAACTGGAAGAATGGAAATGAAATCGTCGAGCGTCAAAATAATAATAATAATTAGCGTATCGTAAATTTCAATTTACTATATAATTCTAAATTTTATTTATTTATTTTTCACAAACGGCCCGAGTTCGAAATTGTTGGATGGCTAAATTTTAATTTTTTTTACTTTATTTTTCATATTTTAATTAAATAAACCTTATATGTTTTTAAAAATTTGAGAAGATTATTATTATATAATAAATTTAATAATTATTTTCATCCCTTTATATGCGACTCCCTCAAATTTAAATTCCAAATCCACCTGCTTCTATTTAATAATAAAAAATTTAAAATACAATAATATTTTTTTTATTATTTGGCCCGTGTTACATTATAGAGAGCGTGCCGAGGAAATGAAGAGACTTTTCCATGAACTCAATTTTTCTTTTTCTTTTTAAAACAAAAGCATCATATTTTTAGTTTTTATGAAAGAGTACTAATTCTTAAAATATTTGTCCAAAAGGTAACGACCCGGATGACAAGAGTAATTAAAGTGCAGTCCATAAGGACGGTGTCAGAGAAAAAATGTTCATGTCCTACGAGATTAACACAAGCGTTAATAGAAATATACTGAAAGATTTTTCGACGGAGCCCACTCCGACACTCAAGTCAGGAATTTGAACTCTCTTAGGAGAACAACGAGAAATCAAGACATTTTTTTCTAAGTTAGAAAAGCTTACCCCCTTTATTTGGATGTTGAGATATCTTATATACCTGGGGTTTCAGTGACACGTGCCCTCATGTTTTCCTCCACGTCCCTTAATCATTGTTTACTTGATAGACATCCTATCTTTTGGTAACGACTGTTGCGATTATTAAGGTCTTAATTATCGTACGTTGTGGGCAATAATCATTCAATGACTTTCATATTCTGGAAAGAGGAACGACTATTTGATGTCGGACTTTCTGACTTCTAAGTTGATCTTTGGGCTTTACTCTCCCAAGCCAATCTCGGAGTCTCGCCTCCCGAGCTGACCTCAAGATTTTCATGTATTTTATCGAGATGGTCTTTGAAGTCCGACCCTCGGTCTAACCTCGAGGGATTTGATCTCCTCTCCCGAGGTGGTCTCAGGAGCCCGACCCTCGGTCTGATCTCAAGGGGCTTTGATCTGCTCTTCCGAGGTGGTCTCGAGAGTCTGATGGCCGGTCTAACCTCAGGGCTTGGGTTCACTCTCCCGAGATGGTCTCAAAAGCCCGATGGACGACCTGACCTCGGGGCTCCGGCTCGATGGGTTCTGCTATGTAGTTTCCTCGTGCCACGTATCCACTCCAGGATGCTTATCCCCATCATATGCTTCCCATTTATTTCAGTTGTAAGATTTGATTTTCCTTATTTCAATCGAACCAAATCACATTAAGAAAAAACTAAAAATTTAATTATTTCATTAAGAAATTTTATACAAATTTCTAAAGAACTTGAGTTTTTTTTTAAATATGTCATTAAACATATGACGATCTTTTAAATTTTATCTATTTTATTTAATTTCAAAGTTTTAATAAAAAACTTTAAATTTACTTTGTGTTTTTTTTTGGTTTTTTTAATTTTATTTTTTTCTATCATAATTAGCTATTAAAAAAGACTTTCTAATTTTTTCTGATACCGCCTTGAGAATAATTAAAAATTTATTTTTCTTTAATCTAATTCAATTCAAAAATTAAATTTTAAGATTGAAATATATAGAAAGGCTATTTTAAAAATCAGGCGTGCTTTAATAAAAAACAAATGAGGTGTTTTTTTTAGAAATTTAAAAAACTCAGTACGCCGGAAAATTACGGGAAAATAATGGTAGTAAATTGTTTGAGATTCCTCGAGGCTCATGCAATCTGGGAATTACAAAGTCACCCGGGGGTATAATGCAACAGTAACATGATTAATCGTTATCTTAGACATCTACGATTCGATCCCTAGCTATGACGAATTTTAAAAAAAAATTTCTAATGAGATACGAACTCTAGAACGTTAGATTTTTAGACCGTTTATTACGAATACTTCCTGATTTATTCTGATGATCAATATAATATTTTCGTAAAATAAAATCGGTCATCCCTATCTGGTCAATAATTTTTTTTTATGAATGGAATTACAAAGTCGAATATGCTAACGGATATTCCCCCAATGCAGTCACCTTAATCCACAAAACGATGAAGCAATACAATTTATTGGTCTTGGGATGTGGCATGGGCGCATGACCGAATAAAATAGTAAGTGGGGGAGAGGTAGAATGGGCCAATCAAATGGTAGGTGGTGGAGAGAGTGTCTTGAGAGGACAAACCACCACATTATGCGAGCTTGATGTGTGTTCACCAACTAACGCTTTACCTTCTTAGAAATATAACTAAATAAATATTTTAAAAAAAAAGAAACTAAATGCACTTTAGATATGGAAGTACCCTTATTTTGGGCCGTGGGCCTAACAATCATGGCCTTTTATAATTAAAAGGGTTGACTATGAAATAGATCTAAATTTTTATTATGAATTATTTCATATTTACATTTTTTTTCCCTTTCGAAATGGTCGATATTTTTGCTCTAATAATTCCTCTACGGATGTTAACTAACTCCTCAAGCTCTGCTTGCATAAACCCAATTAAACCTCTGTGAGACATTAATTCTGTTGAATATTGAATGGAAAGAAAGGTGAAGAATAAAGAGACTTCATTATGAATAAGATTTTAATTGGTTTAAATTGTTTCATAAATATATTAGTTATTAACAAATACATTGGGAGAGACTATCTCTCATATGTGGGTGCGCAAGGGGTATAAATCCAAGGCCCGGATTTGTATTAGACTAAGTTGATTCATGTGTGTGCACGACTTAAGCACATCGAATGCAGGACCGGTTAGGACAATTTGTCCAAGTGAAATAGACGTCTATCGAAACCTCGAAACACAGTCGAAAGAGGACAAATTTGTTTCAAGGAAACTGCATACGCAGGTACAAGGTCCCATTAAAATTCCCTCCTAGACACAATCCCCCCTATAACTTTCTTACGGTCACTCTCTAAAATCCAATGGACCTGTCACCCCACAAGCAAAATTGTCGGGAACACATGATATAATATTTCAACGTAGATATGAGGCGACAATTATATTTATGATTGATAAAACCACTCAATTTAGTCAAAATACTATGATTAGATGTGACCTTTTACTTGATATAACATCTTATTAATCCGGAGATTATCAATATGTTATAAAGATGGATCCCTTGCATCCCCTTTCTTATTGTTGTTGACTATATTTCTCTTAAAAATAACTTGAGTGTCGAAATAGTTGCATTAGAGATCCCTTTTCCCCGACCTACTTGCTAATGTGTTTCTCCTCTCCATGTTTCTAGCGGTGTTGTAGATTCTTTGAGCACGAAATCCTCTCACGATCAACTTCCACACCTGTTCATCGGTGCTCCATTTTCATCAATTTTAAACGTTCCCAATTTAAATTACTAAAGTTCCTTGTTCTTTATTTATTTTTATTTTTTTAATGAGATCAAGTTGAGTTTTGACAAGTTTCTCTGGGTACCCATCGCATCCCATCGCATTTGACTTGACATTATCCATATTTATGAAATGAAATGGACACACATGAACAAAACTTTGTATGGATTGCTCTGTGCTACAGGCCTACAGATTGGAGTTGTTACCTTCGTCTATGTAACAATTTCGATAAAACTATTATATGATTATTTTTTAATTAAAGTTTTGGATTTAAAAATACAGATGTTTATTTAAGATTTTATAGCGATTAAATAACTTTAAAATAATTATACGATAATTTTGAAAAAAAAAATACTAATTCGAAGATTTTATTTTATTGGAAAAAGTTTCATGCGACTTTTTTTTTCCAAAAAAGAAAGTGACCTCACCATTTAAAGCCCCCAAACTCCGTTAGCATCTTCTACAATCGACGACGACGACCAGCACGGGAAGCAGAGCCAGAGGATCCACGCATCGCCGTCCTCGCTTTGCGGAATCTGTCAACCGATGGCGGTGAGGAAGCACGAGGAGGCGGAGGAGGGCGCGGCGGAGATCGGAGGGCAGAGGCAGCTGGTGGCGTCGGAGCTCAAGGAGCTTTGGGCAATGGCCGCTCCGATCACCGCCATGAACTGCCTAGTTTACCTGCGAGCGATGGTGTCGGTGGTCTGTCTGGGTCGTCTCGGCCCTCTCGAGCTCGCCGGCGGAGCACTCTCCATCGGCTTCACCAACATCACCGGTTACTCTGTTCTCTTCGGGCTCGCCTCCGGCCTCGAGCCGCTCTGCTCGCAGGCCTACGGGTCGGGTAACTGGGACTTGATCTCCCTCTCGCTTCAACGCGCCATCTTGCTCCTCCTCTTCGCCGCCATCCCCATCGCCTTCCTCTGGGTTCGCCTCGGGCCCATCCTGGTCGCTCTGGGGCAGGATCCCGCCATCACCGCGTCCGCCGCTACGTACTGCCTCCACTCCTTGCCGGACCTCCTCACGAACGCGCTCCTCCAGCCACTCCGCATCTTTCTCCGCTCCCAAGGCATCACCCGCCCCATGGCCGCTTGCACTGCCGCCGCCGTGCTCCTTCACATTCCCCTCAATGTCCTCCTCGTCTTCGTCCTCCGTCTCGGCGTCCCCGGCGTCGCCCTCGCAGCCGTCATCACCAACCTCAACATGGCTGTATTCCTCCTCGTCTACCTCCGCGCCTCCCGCGCCTGCGAGCTGACGTGGCGCGGCTGGTCCCCCCGGGCGGCGCTCCGCGGCCTTACCCCCGTGCTCCGCCTCGCTCTCCCCAGCTGCCTTGGCGTCTGCCTCGAGTGGTGGTGGTACGAGATCATGACTGTGCTCGCTGGCTACCTCCCCGACCCCACCACCGCCGTCGCTGCCACGTCAGTCCTCATACAGACGACCAGCCTCATGTACACTGTCCCGATGTCTCTCGCTGCCTGCGTCTCCACCAGGGTAAGCTCATCTTCCTTCGTATATTTCCGAGATCCCCTGCTTCTCCGGCGATCATTTTCATCAAATTTATTTGCAATTGATGGCATCAGGTGGGGAACGAACTGGGAGCGGGGAGGCCGAAACGGGCGAAGACGGCGGCGCTGGTGGCTCTCGGATGCTCCGCGGCCATCGGCGTGTTGAACGTGGCGTGGACGACCCTGCTCCGCTCGCAGTGGGCGCGGGTCTTCACGGCGGACGCAGCAGTGCTGCGTCTCTCCTCGGCCGCGCTGCCGCTCGTGGGCTTGTGCGAGCTTGGCAACTGCCCGCAGACCACCGGCTGCGGCGTGCTCCGCGGTACCGCGCGACCGTCCGTTGGTGCCCGCATCAACCTGCTCTCCTTCTACCTGGTCGGGACGCCGGTGGCCGTGGGGCTCGCCTTCCGCCTCCGCTTCGGCTTCGGAGGGCTCTGGTACGGCCTCCTCACCGCGCAGGCTGTCTGCGTCGCGCTCATCCTCGCCGTCGTCCTCCTGCGCACCGACTGGGAGGTGGAGGCCCTGCGCGCCAAGAAGCTCACCGCCTCCGCCAACGTGGAAGTCGTCGCAGCTCGTTCGAATGCGGAGGAGAAACGTCGACTGATAAACAGCGCCGATGAACAAGCAGCTAGCTAGCCACTTACTGTGGAAACTGGAAAGTCAATGTCAAATTTTGACTGGCACGCCGTCTTTTTCCCTCTGTTGTTGAAAATGTAAATAAAAAAAATGGATGGAAAAAAAACTCAACTCCATCCGCCTGACTCCAACTCCTAGCCGTGCAGTTGGCTCGGCGACTCTTCACCTGAGAACGTTCGGGAACAAATTAAATCAGCATCGCAGTTGTGGTCGAGCCATTATATCTTATGAAACAGACAACTAATGTAAATTTGAAGTGCCATTGATCCTGTCTGAAAGTCACGGAGGATGAAGTATCGATGAGCCGGATTGGATGTTGACCATGTGAACCTCTAAAAGGAGACAATAAACTGAGGTATCAATGATGTTGACTTAACTCTTCGAACCCAAAGGAAAGTGGTGTCACCATATGCGTCGCTGAGTTGCAAGGGCATGCAGGGTTGATCCCGACCTACCTCATGTATAATTCGATTGGTTAATTTAGCATCTTATAAGGATAGGTCATGACCCCGAGAGGTCCGACTATCCGACGTGGCAGACTAGGGCCATGGGCTTTAATTCCACTTAAGTCGGATCACCCGACTGAATGGCTAGTCGGGTACTATATGAATTAGTCATAGTGTAAAACACCGAGTGCTCGGCCTATTGTCAGTTGGTCAGCACCCCGGTTGGCACTCGATCGACACTGCGTCGGCGCCTAGTCTGCACTCGGTCAGCGCCCAGTCGACACCCTCCCTGTGTTATAATCTTATTTTCCAAAGGATAAGTCGATCGCGGTAGGTCCGAGCACCCCACGACTCGGCGTGACACAAATGCTCCAATCGGTATGTCATTAGTTGCATAGCTAGGTTTCCCTCAAAGTAGCCGATCGGTGCACCCTTTTGGTGCGCTCCGACTCGGGAGTTGTCGCTATCTGAGGCAGTACCTACCCCCTGACACCATACTGATAAAGGTGGTACAAGAGTTGGCGCAAGTCGGCCCAGGCACTACCACTCGTGTCCGAATCACGGATATTCCGCTGACACAATACCTTCCTAACAAGCTTTGGCAACCCGTACCACGGTGCCCCTACATAGGTTAGGAGGGGGCGGCGTCAATAGGTGAGCTAACAGTGGCCCCTAATCCTGTCCTCACATGAGACAAAATGTGGTAGCTCCCCTAGCTATATAAGACTCTTGTCCCTTCATCCACAGGTATGCGTAATACAGTTTAGCTACAGTTCATTCTTCAGTTCCATCTTCTCCACCGAGTACCAACTTGATCGTCGGAGGGCCTTACCGGGGAATTCTCCCGGTGGGTTGCTGATGGTCATCTTTTTTGGCAGGTTAGGCGCCAGCTGGAGCAATTCTCAGTGCCACTTCGCTCTTGGGAGCCCACCTCGCTCTTCGACAAGATCAAGGGTAAAAGAGCAAAGGAGTTAGAACATAGACCGAGTTATCTCGGATGTCTATTGTGACACTCAAATTAAATCTTTGGCCGTGTAAAAAAAATGAAAAAGATAAATCGGAGGCGAATAAAGAGAATATATGTGTATGTAGTAATGAGCGTCCAGTCTTCCGTGGCCTGTAAGGGGCAAGACTTTTTTAATGTGATAGGGTGAGCTACCATATCTAAGGTTGTCAAAAGAATGATGTACTACTTCCGACAAGATGCAGTATCCTAGTAAAGATGGTGTCCTATTAACATAATAAGGGGTCATATCATCCATATCCAATATTGTGGAAATCTCGTGGGATCGATCATGCTATGTCAACCAAGTTGATCCACGTGTTTGGACAACCATATTTTCGGACAACCCATGTATTCTGACAATTCACAAAAGGGGTCCATATGCTGTTCTGGATATTTGGGCTTCGGAGTGGCGTTAGATTGGAGTGGAGGTGAGCCGCAACGTCTGATCAACAAAACCAGTTGGATAGAAGCTGGATATCCGGTCGGGGAGTTGAACTCCTCGATAAGACCAATCGATGACGGGTGGGTTGGCTCTTACTGGGAATCCAGTCGGGTTGACACTCTACGAGTCAACCTTGAAAGACTTAAGAGTTGGGTCATCTTTGGAAGACTTGAGAGTTGAGTCTGCCTTGGAAGACTGGATAGTCGGGTCAGTCAGGAAGAATGGATATTGACCTCCCTTGATTTTGACTCAGGTCAACTTACTTATTGATTTGACCTTCTTTGCCCTCATGGCAGCTCTTTATCAACCATCGAAAGGGATTAATCTATTTTAAAGAAACTATGTCTAACATAAACTTTGACAAAACTCAACCTAGGTTTCCACTCGGACTCGACACTCAGTGTCAGCTCTTAGTCATTCGGGCTATCATTCGACACTTGACCTACTTGAATCACTCAATAGTCGAGGCACTTGCAACTCAACACTCAGGTTACTTGACACTTGACCTACTCAATCCTGTGATAGTTAGCCACACAATAGCTCGATGGCTTGGACTCTCAACTATCTTGACACTTGACCTACTTAGTGGTCGGTAGCTCGACAGTAGGCCTACTTAGACTACTCCGCAGTCGGATCACTCAATAGCTCCACACTCGTCCTCCTCGAGTCACTCGACAATCGATCCACTTAGCAGCTCGAGCACTCGGTTAGCTCGGTATTTGACTGATTTGACACTCGGCCATCTTAAGGATTCGACAACTCGAGCACTCGGCAAATTGGGCGCTCGACCTCCTCAAGTCGCTCAACAGTCGACCTACTCGATCAACTCGACACTCGATTGATTCGACATTAGACCAGCTCTGGGATTCAGCAACCCGAGCACTCGGCCACGCTTGGCACTCGACCAACTTGGTGACTCAGTAGCCCGGTCACTCGACTAGCTCTTGGATTCAACAATCTGGTCACTCGACCCTAAACTGACTAAGGCACTCAGAAGCTAAACCTTCCTAGACAGCTCAATCTTTTCAAGATAGCTCAGCGTGCAAAGCTTAGCAGCCTCGAATCAACAAACGAATGCCATCTTGTTAAATCAAATAAGTTTGAATCTTTTGTATTCAATAATTTTAATTCCATAATTTTTAAATAAATCTGACAATATCTCTGATATTGATTTAACAGTTGGGAACGTGGAGAGAAACATAACCCGGTTGCTTTTATGAAGGCGATCGAGATGGTAAAGAAGCTTTTGGGCAGTGGGGTGGGGGGATATAGCTGTTGTCTTTAGGCTGTAAAGAGTGCCTGTGCTTTATTGCAGTGTTTTAAAATAAAACCAGCTGAGTTCAACCAATTCAATTCAATTCTAAAGTTACAGAGGGTGTATATAGTGTATACTATACATCAGTACGTACATGCATAAGTGTCGAGTTCGTCATTTTGCCTACTACTCCGAAGGTACAATCTAAGGATGAAGATGTATATAGCTTTTCTTGTGAGTTCAAGGGAAACATGAAAACAAGCGAAGTACAAGGACAAGTTCAAAACCCCCATGGCTTTGTTGTAGCACAGAGATCGAGTGGAGAGGGCAGAGGGCCACAGCCATCCCACCATGGCCTCCCCTTTTGTCCCTCCATTGGCCTTCCTTCCTTTTTGCAGTGCAAAAGCAGAAGGATTTGAAGGGCATCTCAGACTCAGACTGCATAATTTAGTCCTTGTCCACGTAGTGCCTACATACAATGCACCATAACCAACAAAGGGACAGGGAAAGCAGGCATGAATCGGCTGCAGGCGTGGATCATTGCATGCCTTTTCACTGTAGGGAGTAGAATGGATCACTCTTTTCAGATAAACTTTAAATGTGATCCTGTCGCCGAGCGTAGTGGAGCCGCAACCGGATGACGGTGTAGCGATGGGTGACGTGGATGCCGACGGGATGTCCTCGCGCAGAATGACAGCGTCGTGGGGGGTGTCCTCCGACCGAATGGAAGTGGATGTCGCCTGGTGCAGGGCCAACCGACTGGAGGTGAACCTGCTGAGGAAGATGACCGTTAGCAACCTAGCCGGGAGACGTCCCGGCAAGGCACTCCGACGGTCAAGTCAGTACTCCGAGGAACAGTAGAAATAATGGAGCACTGGAAATGAGGGGCTTCGCGCGCGTACCTGATAATGAGGAGGGGAGTGGCTTATATAGCCGGGGAAAAGGACCAAGTATGGCCTGTGTCAGGATTCTCTGACAGGGTCAGAAGATATGATATGGTTATATCGATTTGAGTATGGCCTGTGTCAGGATCTTCTGACAAGGTCAGAAGATATGGTATGGTTATGTCGGTTTGCCACCAACCTTTTTTGTCGTATACTATTTGTCTTATGTGAGGACAAAGACAGGTTTCTGTAAGTCTCTGACAGGCGGCGCCTGTCAGAGAGTGTCAGTTCGCCTGAGTGGTGACGACCTATTATCTGCAGCTGGTGCAGGTGTATTTTGTCTTTATCCCAGGGTAATTCCGCGAGAGTGTCCGAGTGGACATCGGGACGGCACGCCCGGACGGATATCAAGCATGGGCATAAAGGACGGCCGGGCGGATGCACTCGGATGAACGAGGCGTGTGAGCCTTAATGCGGCCGGGCGGAAATACCCGGATAGACGAGGCGTATAAGCCTTAATGTGGTCGGCCGGGTTTGACCGGCCGGATGAACCGCTATATTTATTCTAACCGGCCGCCTTGAGTTCGACCGGCCGGCGAAGCTCCTGGGCCCGGCCAGGACGTTTGTCGAGTTGGCTGCCCGTACAATGACGTAGACCTTGAAGCTGGCCAGGTCGTTTGCCACGTAGGCCGCCCGTAAGGTGCCAAATATAGGGCAGGATCAAAATGCTATGTACTTATTAAGATAAAACAATCTTCGACTTCAAACAAGAACATTCTAGATTTTAAATTCATAAATCTTTGAGTTCTTATGATTCTTAGAAAGGGAGAAAGAAAAGACACAAGGTGCTGCATGAATCATTCTGATGTAATTTGCAGTTAGCTTCTTAGTCAGGATTTTGCTTTGTCCCATTAGCAAAATAGGATGATGCCTACTTCATTAATTTTTAATTTTCTGTTCTAGTTTAACAAGTTTCCCCCCAGCAATTGATGTTAATTGCCGAATATCGACATCACATGAAAATAGCTACTCCTTAATTACTGATGCATGTGTTGACCACTAAGAACAAATAATGTAAATTTGTTTATGGATGCTGATGCCATACTGATGTGTTCTATAGAGTGACTTGATTAGATTTGCTTGTAACACAAGCTTTTGCTTCTTAAGATCGTTTCATCAGTCAATTAATGGGGCAATTTAGTTGTCTAGATGGTGCTAAACGAGTTGAAATAATCCCTAGCCAAAACAAGAAAGATATGTTGGGAAGCACCAAACTTTAAGCAACTCATCAACATGCTAAAGAGAAAAAAGATATGCTTTGATCGTTACACAAACCGGTTTGTTGGAATCTAAGCAATTGAATGGGGGTCACAATTTTGGGACCAAAATCACGGACTCAACTTGCTTTTCCCCCATGTTTCTTTGTCCTCTTGGAAAATAGGAAGGAGAACATGGACTCCATTGAATTAATACCTAACAAATATCTTCTCAAAAGGTCTAAAACCATGTGAAGTGGTGTCCCTCCATTTAATGGATATTAATTAGGCATGTATCTATCGATAACAAGAACATCTCCTGATTGGGATGTTAATTTGTGACGGATACGTGGCTCAAGGAAGAGAAGTGTCCGAGATCAACTTGGGCGAAGAATGATCGAAACCAGCTCGGGCTGAGAGGCTTCCGAGACCAATTCGGGACAAGAATGCTGATACCAACTCGAGACAAGAGTGCCCGATACTAACTCAGGAGACTTGAGCCCAAGACCAACTCGGAAGAGAAGTGCCTGAAATCAGCTCAGGCAAAGAGTGTCTGAGATCAGCTTGGGCTGAGAGTCCCCGAGACCAACTGGGGAAAGCGGACCCCGAGACCAATTCGGGAGAGTGGAGTCCGAGACCGACTCGGGAGAGCGATAGATGAGGGAAAGTTTACCATTAACGACGACAATAATACATTTAATACATGTGACGACAGTTTCGAGTGTTCCCTCTTGAATAGGAAAACTGACAGGTAATTATGATCCGCAACGCATGATTTAATATGCGTGGCGGTCATTTCATCCGTTGGGTGACAGCTGACGAGCAATCACGATCCATAAGACGTGGAAACGGGGGAGGGGAGGACCGGTTACAGTAACGTGAGAGTGTTCGAAGGATTATATAAGGTGCTTATACACCTAGGTAAGGAGGCGAATCTCAAAGCTACATCATGATAATCTATCATCCACGTCATTCACTTTCGGAACCATCTCATTTTAGTCAAAGGATTAGTAAATTTGGTAAAATAATGTGTGAATTGAAATAATTAAGTTTCAAGTGATAAATAGTGAGAAATTATGATTTTTTTTTTTTTGTAAAAAAACGTTTATTTATTAATTTCTACCGAAATCTCGTCGAAATATTTTTCTCGTGGTTACAGATGGCAAGTCGACATCGTGCTGACCTCGTCGGGTAGAGATTTCGATTTAATGAACTCTTTCGGAGAACCAACTAACTTCTCGGCAACTAAAGGAATCTCACGACTGGAATATTCCAATAATTAATATTTAGCAGAGATAAGCATCAAGAAGAACGAACAAACTCTTCGTGATTACTTATCCCGCACTCTTTTTACCTGCGACCTTCCGTCTGTCCACGTGTGAACGCGGCCGCATAATCAAAGAGCATTCGACACGTTTCAAAACTACTGCGCCAACCACAACAACGCGGGTTAAATGATAAACTCCAGAGGCCGCCGCCATGGTGTCGACGACAAATCACCGCACGTGTTTAACCTTTATCGGGTATTTAATTAATAAATTAGATCATTTTTGTTTTAATTATTTTTAGAATATTATTCTCTGAGCCATCTGTGTGCTGCCACGCGTAGTCCGTTCTTCTTCGTCGTCCTTATCCAACCGCGTCCGGAGCCACTGCTTTCACACCCGAGCCACCTCCGGAACGCGATACGTGTCGCGCGGCCAGCGGGCGCGACGCGGACCGCGCCACGACAAAAAGGGTGGCGTAAGCAGTGACAGAATCCTCCCGCCGCAATCCGCGCCAAGTGCTTTGTCGGCCGGTAGATACTCGCCGCGTGTCCGGCCGCCCGCCCGCCCTTCTCGAAGCTGCGGAGGGCCCACCACCACCATGTGGCTTGATTCGCGCCCCCGCCGTCTATTTATGCCGGTCGCCACTTGTTTTCCTAAGTTTTAAAGCTTCTCTCATCTGCACGGTGAGAGAGAGAGATAAGGGAGGAGGGCGTGCGGTCGTGATTTCAAGCGGAGGGAAGATGAACGGCGGGGATCTGCAGTTGCCCCCCGGGTTCCGTTTCCACCCCACCGACGAGGAGCTCGTCGTGCACTACCTCTGCCAGAAGTGCGCCGGCCGGCCGATCGCCGTCCCCATCATCACCGAGCTCGACCTTTACAAATTTAATCCATGGCAACTTCCCGGTACATATATGTTAATAATTCATTAATTTTGACAGACCGATTTGTTATTGTTTTGGGGCTGATCGAATCGAACTGGGAGCTTGGATATTGCAGGGATGGCGTTGTACGGGGAAAAAGAGTGGTATTTTTTCTCACCCAGAGACCGGAAATATCCGAACGGATCGAGGCCGAACAGGGCGGCGGCGTCGGGTTACTGGAAGGCGACCGGTGCGGATAAGCCGGTGGGGTCGCCGAAGCCGGTGGCCATCAAGAAGGCGCTCGTGTTCTACACCGGCAAGGCGCCCAAGGGCGATAAAACCAACTGGATCATGCACGAGTACCGGCTCGCCGACGTCGACCGGAGCGCCCGAAAGAAGAACTCGCTTAGGGTACATAAATTACTGATTAATTACTGTAATTGCGTCTTAATCATAATACGAAAGGAAATAATTAATTTTTCCATTTGCAGTTGGACGATTGGGTATTGTGCCGAATCTACAACAAGAAGGGCAGTAGCGCCGCGTCGGACCAGAAGACGTCGAGGCCGGCAGGTCCGCAGATCGTCCGTCCGGGTCCAGCGTTCAGCCCGGAGGACCAGAAGCCCATCCTCATGGTGCCGCCGGCTCCGGCACCCGCGCAGCGGGGGCCGGCAGAGCTGGTGTACAGCTTCGCGCCGTCGGCCGACTCTATGCCGAGGCTCCATGCCGACTCCAGCTGCTCGGAGCACGTGCTGTCGCCGGAGAAGCGGGCATGCGAGAGGGAGGTGCAGAGTCAGCCGCGGTGTCGGCCCAGCGACTGGGACCGGTCGCTCGGCTTCTCGACCGGCCCCGACTCGCTCTTTAACCAGGTCGAACCGGGTATATTTCCCTCGACCGGGTCGAGCGATCCCTTCCAGGACATCCTTGTTTACCTGGGCAAGCCCTTTTGAAGATGCGGAAGATGCGGCAGAAACTGAGTCCACTCGCCGAGTTGCATCGGGAACCGTTGGTTTCGGGACAAATGCCGAATCGGACGGCTGAGGATGCCGCCGCAGAGATAGACCGAGTCGACTCCGGTCTTGTGGAATCGGAGCGTGAATATGAATGCATTTATATAGATTGATTATTTAAGGATGGATATGCCCAGCTTAGTAAACATTATAGCCAGCACCATTCTTTGAAGTACTCGATAGGTTGGTATAGTATCAATTCATACGTATTTTATGTACTTTACAGTATTTTTAAAATTAAAACAGATTATGGGTAATTAAGGATAAATGTAAAGAATATATTTCAATGGAAGAGAGATTAATGTTATTCGACAGTGTTTGATTATTGTAACGCTCTGGAGAACATCCAAAGGTACAATAAAGAGAATTTTCGTTGTGCAACTGCAAACAGCCGAGAAGACTATGCATGGAACCACAATATCGCTTAATTTAAGGAAAAAAATATCTAAATCATTAATACGCATCTCACTTCCTACCAGTTTAAGAACCATAAGCCTGAAAGCAAACATTCAACAGGTTATATCATTCACCTTCCCAAATAACCTAACAAACCAGAGCACCCAAGTGATGAGCTCATCACTTCAGAGTCTCCACCAAAAAAAAATCCCAATGCTTGCGTTAATGCAGAAACTCTTTTCAAATCCTCTTTGAGATAAGTGATGAGCAAATCATATCACTTCACCCAATCTGCGCATCTCTATGCTTGCATTCATACAGAAACTCTTTTCAAATCATCCGTGAGATCATCTATGCTAACAACTTCTGGTCCCTCCCTCTCGGATGACACTGGTAATGAAAGATCATGAAGCTGTGACTGGAGTTGAGAAATCTGTTTCTGTATCTTTTCTCCGCTATCTGGTAGTCTTGCCACCAGTGCCTACAATCCCAATTTACCAAATAAATCAACTTGGCATAGACAGAAAACCCTAATTAACTACAAGGAGTTGCAAGTTGACATTTTTACTTTATTTCCTAGGGTTTGCGAGAGGCGTTGGATCTTCAACTGTATCGCTTCCGGGCTGTCTTCTGAAGTGCTTGCTTGGGATATTGGAGCATATCTACGAGAAATGAACTTGTCATCTTTGGGGTTGAAGGCGTACTCAGCCCTGTAGCGAAGAGAAGTTTAGTGTTTGTGTATCCAGGATTAAGAAATGGCCTGGGAGTTCAGATGCATACCCATTTGAAGAGCCAAATTGTGAGTTTCTTATGATCCTATTCTTCATTTTACTGCAAAAGATAATTAAATGAGTACAATCAAACTTGATGTGAGTATATATCTTCCAAAAGAAAACAATGTAATGCAATTATTTTCTTCCGATGATAAAGGAAAATCTAATACAAACTTGTCAACAGATCTGCACAGGATAGAGTGATTATATATCAGATCAGAGAAGAAAAAAAAATTCACTAATAATTTTCGCACTTCGTGCCTCCGTCTATTTCGACAAATTATGTATGAACCATTAGACATACTGCATTGAAGAAAAATGCCATGAAAGAGCACATAATCAAAGATTCCAATTTTTATTTTTCATTCAAATGTGGAACAAAAGAATATAGTTTAGATGTGCATTTGAAAATGTGATTTCATCCTAAAAATAGTTAATGAGCCAACTCCAAGCATAGCAAGGGCCAATTGACCATCCATTGGCCTCAAACATAGCACTGGAAGAGCTCAAGGAATGTCACTAGTATTCAATTACGCAATTAATTTCAAACATAAAAAATGATGATCCACCTTGGTAAGCACAAACCTATGGTTGTCAAAAGAGATGATGGGAACCATAGAAAATACAGGATGAGTTCATACAAGCATAGCCCATGAAGTAGGCATAGTAATCCCTAATCTGGAGAAAAGGATCATGCATTCAACACAAGCTACCAATACAGGAGGTAAGGCGAACACCAACCTTTCTGCTTCATTGGTACCAGGAACAAGAGGCACAACAGCAGTCTTAGAGAATAACAAACTATGATGGCTAACACCAGCAATACCTAGTGTGTGTAGAAAGTCGATATGCTTTACCAAATAGTCCTCCCTGAGGAAAAACATCAAAAAAGGACAACAATCAAATTGATATTCCTTCCTCACATTCAGAACTAAATTTCCAGAAGTGAACATTTATTTAAGGATTATTGGTTAATGATACTACAACTACAAGACGTGTCTCAATCATCTCGAGTGGCCAAGATTAGCTTAAGTCTTCAGATACTATGGACAATGTTGTTTACAAAACTCCATTCTGCTGGGATAGTGAAACAATAAGAAACAATTATGATATTACATGTTTTGTTGTTGTCCATGCTCCTCTTGTAGTTGTTGCTGAGTAAGTGAAACATCAAATCCTTGTTCTGGGAGACTGAAAAGCTCACTTATATCCTAAATTCCCAAGCAATATTTATCAGCATAATTTTTTTTAAAGGTATAAGTAAAATTTAAACATGAATCAAATCATTCACATAATTTTGCTCGAAAGGATCATTTTAGAAAATACTTTAGATGTACCTTTTGGCTGAAATAACGAGTCTGTTCTTTGTGCTCTGTAGCAGTTTTAAATAGGCCACCCTTGAAAACCTGGAAGATTTAGCAATTTATGTAACATAATCAATCATGGATGGGACTACCACAAGATAGATAGCACCAAAGAACTTAACAAAAAGTTATGAAAATGGGGATTGGGATAGTCAAACTATTTTGTCTAACCTACCATTTTGAAATTCAAAAATCATTTAAATACTTGATAGATTGTAAATAACAGTATTTGTATGTAATGGTCAAAGACAATAATATTGTAAGAATGGTAACTTTCTAGATTCTATGCAATGAGCCTTGGGGATTAGAAAATATGCAGTTTGTTCAACCATTTGGAATTGTATCATATGTTATGGAAGATAAAAGAGTAAATCAACGAAAACAATTTCATATTCACATTCAAAGGTCTAACCTGCATTTTGTATATCTTCTCTTCAATTGTCCCACAAGTCATCAATCTATAGACAAGGACGTCATTTTTTTGACCTATTCTATATGCACGGTCCACACTTTGATTATCTGTACTGCATAAGCGAACAAATAGCAATTTAACTTCAATTTAACTTAAAATGTCTCAAGGTATCCTCATAAAACCAAACCAATAAGTTCAAACAAAGTTACTTTCTCGTGGCCAGTTAAGATCAGAAAGAGGGAAGGATTATGCTCCATTGGCAAAACTATTTTGTATACAAATAATTTGTGGCCTAGAAATTTTATATCTTATTTGTTATATTTGCAGTTTACTATATCTCACTTTAACTTGCCATATTATAGATTTTCTTCAACCTAAAAATCTTTCAAACGAGTTCTTTTGCAATGATTATTTCCAAGGCAGGTTAACACAAAATGAGAAAAAAAAACTGAAGAAAAAGAGCGAAACAAGATAATAAATAGAACCAAAATGTACAGTACAACAAATCAATATTATATTGGTGAAACATGATTATATCAATATATAAGGGAAAAAAATATAAACTAGATCAAGAACTAACCTTTAGTATAATTATTGTAATAAAAAAATGGTGTTTGTCCTAACTATATGGGGTTGGTTACAAGAATCTTATTCATCTATTGAGTTCAATGCAAGGCAATATCAGGAGTAACATTCCAATTGCCTCCGCGGACTGGAACATATGATTAATGTAGTGGTGTTGCCACAGATAAGCCCGAGCAGGTGCGAAGTCTAGCTAGTTACCTCACCCTTTGCATGCGCTACTGTTCATGGGCGAAACACTCCGAGATTTACCTGTACGTATCTAGCCAGGGGTCGGCGATATTGGGTCGTCTGTAGTGAGCGTTATCACCCTTTTTGCCACACAGACTAGTAACATTCAAATTAGTAAAAGAAAATTATTATATTGACCAAGTTGTTCTTTGTCTCCCTCTATCCCTTATACTTTTCACACTAATAGATTTAACTCTTTCAATTATAAAATTTGTTGGCCATCTTTGAACTTGTCTCAAACTAGTTGCTCTCATTTCATTAATTAGTAAAGCTATACTTAATTGTTAAGATAGATGTGTGGACATTCGAGGATGGACAAAATAAGAAATAGAACATTCGAGAAAGTTGGAATTGCGCCTATTAAGAGAAACTCCGAATGACATAATTAAGTTAGTATGAACATGTGCTTAGAAATGCTTCAATTAGGTAATGTGAAACTATAAAAAAATATACACATTAAATGAAGAAGATCAAAGAAGATTTGGTTAGCAACGATAAAAAAAGATATAATTTATTTAAATATAGATAATGATATAATAGGAGATAGAGCCCAATAATATAGGAGAATCCATCTAGCCGATCTCAATTAGTGGGATAAGACTTGGTTGTCATTGCTGTTGTACACTTAATTGCTTTCAAATACTAGTAACACTACGCATCTATGTGAGTATTTTTCATCTATGTTATATTAATGAATAATAGAATTGAGACACCTATAACTCATTGATCCTGTCGGCTAGCGAAAAGGGGACCACCTGGCAATGACTCGCTCGGATGTTGATCGAAGGTTGACTGCAAGTCGCCACCCGGACGCCAGGAAGGACTTCCGATCGGCTGGTAGGAAGGATCGCCGATCGGACGCTAGACAGTCGATCGGAGGTTTGGAGGGACCACCGACGAAGATTCCCTCCTGGGGGGCACAGGGACCAGCTGAGAGATCTCCAGTGGAGGCGCTCCGACGGTTCTCTTGGGACTCTAGGGAATAGAGGGTGAGAGAACTATAGAAGGATCCCCCTGCCTCTCTCCCAAGGGGGATTTATATAGGCGAGATAGCAGACAAGGACTGGTCACAACATGTTGAAGAATCTGTTGTAAATCTAGTAGCAAGCTTTTACTGGCCGACAAAAGGGGACCAAGTCTGTCGTAGTACCGCCTAACTTTCTGACCTAATGGTATGCCCGCACACTTTTCATAACTGTCTGTCAATTCAGTGGCCCGCGCCGCCTTACTGTCCCCTAGCGGTGATCTAGCAGTACGACCGCCTACCTTCCATAATTGCTTGTCACTTCAGTGGGCCCGCACTGCCCCGCTGTCCTGTAGCGAGATCTACCGAATATCTTTAGTACTTCAAGAGTGCTCCAATGACACCCTTTGCGTCTGGGCGAGTACACTCTTGCCCGACCGGCCTTCCAGGACCGACCGGCTGAACACCCAAGGTCGGTGGACCGACCGCTAATGGCTCAGCCAACCGGCTGGTAACAGCCCGACCGACCGGCCGATACGGCGCCACTTCCACGCCCCAGGGGCTGAACTGACAGATCGACCATTAACGGTCCGGCCAGCCGCTAGGTGGCTTGGCCATTGGCCTGCTGACCTGGCTCGTGGGCTCTGCTAGGGTCAGGTCCGCCGGCGGGCCACGTTCAAGAGGGCCCCCCTACCGTCCACATCACCCCGGATCACTCATACTTACAAATATTACATGTTCATCTATCTTACTATTCCATCAAATCTTTCTTTCTACTTTCACATCTTATACATTCAATTTTCATTCTACTTATCTTACATATCTTAAAACCTTTGTTTCCAAAATTTTTCTCCACGATTAAGCTTTAAATTCAATCTAATTAAACTCTCATCAATTAACATAATACCATCTACAAATACCATACAACAAGAAAGTTTATCTTAATATGATTGATCAGAACATCTACTAGTACTGCAGCAAGATAGGAGCATATAACTGTAATACTAGTAACCACATTATCATACATATTTTTTTTATCACATTGAACATATGTTCCACTGAAAAAAGAAACTATACTATACTGATTTGTTGAATACTTTACAAATAATATAATCAAGGAAGAATGTAGACTAAACATATATAATATTTTAGTAATAAATGAGTTGATAAAAGATATGACTACTAACATATAGAAGAAAAAAGTCCTATATATTACTATTCCAGTAACCTTGGATTCCATGCTGGATCAACTACAATGACACGATCTGCTTTTGTTAGTGTAAGACCAAGGCCTCCAACTTGTGAAGTTAGTAAAAATATTGGAGCTCCATAACCTTCTTGAAATTCCTGAAAAAATGGATTTGCTAGCCTCATTTTCAGGGGAAAATCCAATAAGAATTGCACATAAAATTATCAAAACTAATCAACCTTGACTATTTTCTCCCTCTCAGTAATTTTTGTTGTGCCATCAATTCTAAAGAACTTGTAGCCCTCATTGGTAATAGCTTCCTGCGTAGAATAAAAGCAACTAGTTAACCCTATGAATAAGTACAGGATCTAAAGAAATTATTTGGAAGAATCCATGCTAGATTTTGATATCTGTACATTTACTATTCTTTACTATTCTCATTCACTCTGATTACATTAGAAATTATGCCATGTGACAGTGAACTACAAAACCTGGCCATGAATTATCATGGCCAATTTGGATTTGAACCAGCTGAGTGATGCATCACTTGACAGGCTGCAAATCTAATTAACACAATATCCATACAACTGAATACAAAAATGTTAAGTGATGGTGGCAAAGGGCTGCATATCTAATTAACACAATATCATACAGCCAAATACAAAAAAAGTTGCTAAGTGATGGTGGCAAAGTCTTTACGGTTTCTTCAAAGAACTATGGATTTTCAGTCTAGCAAGATGTTGTTCTTCATAATTTACTTAAGCAACATACTTTAAATGCAAGTGTTTTAGTAAAAAAAAAAAAACCAGATCAGTTACCTCAGCGGCCCCCTAGAGCCGGCTCCATGAATATGGAAGGAGGTAAATTCAGGTACACAGGTGAAAAGCGCAAATGCAAGTGTTTTAGTTATCTTAGGCCCAATGCCTCAATTTGTAAAGTTGAACAAGAAGAGCCATAAACCAAACTAGTATGAAGAACAAAAACATGAAAATAAATTAGCATTAAAGTAAATGTGATCTTCATTGGTAAATCAGTGGACCATTTGTCGAAAAGTACAAGGTTTTGGAACAAGTTATGATCCTTTTTGATAAGGCCTCAAAGTAAGAAGTCCACAAAAATCACTTCCAATATTAGTATTATATGCAAGTACCGCGAGTAGTTTTGATGTGATCAACCAAGTCAAGTTAAGTCCTGATTTTGTTTGATCCCTGTGTCTAAGTGTGCAGGAGTTTAGGAGCACAGGAAGTCAAACGGAAGACGCAGCAGACAAGAAGGATGACACGCGAAGGGAGCCGACGGGCTCGATGCATCCGAGGGACACAAAGACTGCAGAAGAGTACACTAGTAGACGAGAAGGGCATGCACGACGTTCGAGAGACAAGAAGCCCGGGAGGAAGCTTGTTCGAGGAGAAGGCCGGAATCAGATTTGGGTGAACCTAACTCTAGTTGGTCAGAAATCACCCAAGCGGGCGAAGACGGAGAAAAGTCAACACGGATGTTGACTTTGACCAGATGATCAACTGAGACTCCTCGGTTGCTTGAGAAGGCGTCTCAGTTGAGGAGAACAACTCTGCACAAAAGCAGAACTCAAGCGCCTCAGTTACAAACTGAGGCGCCGCAAGTCAGAACTAAGGCGCCTCAGGTTGGAACCGAGGCGCCTCAAATCAAAAATTATCAACAGCTTACCGTTGGCATCGTGGATAAAAATTTACCATCTGAGGCACCTCAGGTCACAACTGAGGCACCTCAGATCCACGTCAGCACAACGGTAACTTCAATTTTCGGGTTATAAATAACCCCTAGACCTAGAAAGACAAAACAAGAACTTGTATTTAATTTCCTAGTCATTCTGTGAGCTGTCTAAGATTGTAAGAGGCTTCTCTGCCTACAACGAATGAGACTTTTTAGTACACTTTTCACCGTCTTGGATTACCAACCATCCTGGTTGCAATGAAATAACTTCGAGCCTCTTCTTTTATAGTTGTTGATATTATTTATATTTATTTTAATTGCTTAGACTAATCTGTTCATCTTTGCAAAGAGTTAGCAAAAGATATAATTTTTATTTGCAGGGTAGCTGGCCTGCACAGGACCTACATTATTAAGTTGAGAAATTTCACATGTTAGGTGTTGGTCTCCTTTAGTCTGCCTGACCATAAATGACAAGATTATTAAAATATGAATATACACCTACCAATAAAAGACAAGGTAATTAAAAATATAAATATAAGCCTGCCTATAAATGACAAGATTATTAAAAATATAAAGATAAAATTTGCTCTCTTCCATAATAACGCAGGTCTTTTCCAACCAAAAAAAACTCTGGCTTTTGTAGAAGCGGTCGGTTGGTAAAAACAAGAACAAAGACGCATCCTGAAGCTTTTATAAAATTACAGATTGGTCTCTATTCAAAACACCTGAAGCTTTTATAAAAATACAGATTGGTCTGTTTTCAAAACACCTGAAGCTTTTATAAAAGTAGTCAGTTGGTCAGTGTTAGCATTGAATGCAGGGATTTAGGTTTCGAGCCGTTTCGGACGAAACGGGCGGAACAGTATCGTTCCGCCCGTTCG
Source organism: Boesenbergia rotunda (assembly GCA_024364735.1). NCBI lineage: Eukaryota > Viridiplantae > Streptophyta > Magnoliopsida > Zingiberales > Zingiberaceae > Boesenbergia > Boesenbergia rotunda. The sequence goes on along the minus strand of JAGFNQ010010334.1, from coordinate 120,851 downwards.
CCGAAACCGGCACGAGGAAGGCCATCGTCTCGACGCGAGCACGCGCGACAGCGGCGAGACAGCGGCGAGTGGCGAGTGGGGACAGCGGCGAGTGGCGACGCGGCGACAGCCTGTCTCGCGCGACAGCGAGATTCGCGGCACAGCGAACGCGCACGGCACGCGATTCCTTCTGTCGCGCGTGCGTCGGTGCGCCAGCCTGTCTCGCAGTTTTTTTCCGGCTATAAGAGGACGGAAGAGCTCCGGTGGTGAGCAGCAACGAAGACGCAGCGAAGCGACTCGAAGCGTGGACGCACAGCAGCGAAGGGCGGCGCGGCAACGACAGGTATGATCAATCGATCTCCGCAGCTTCGCCGGAGGCATTGCGGGACTCGCCGGCGTCGCCGGAGGTGTCACCGGAAGCCTCCGGCGTCGCCGGATGCCTCGCCAGACGGTGGTGGAGCTGGACGCCCGGCTCCTCCATCTTCGGCGGATAGTTCCGCGGGTCGGAGACATGGCGGATCTCCGGCGACGTCGTCGGAAGCCTCCGGCGTCGCCGGAAGCCTCCGGCGTCGCCGGAATCTTCGCCGGAGCCTGCTGGAGTCGTGCGCCGGGCGGCTCCGGCGGTTCTCCGGCGGATCTCGGCGGCGAAGCCATTTTGGCTCGGCGGCGGAAATCGGGAATTTCCCGATTAATTTCCGATTTCCGCCCGTAAATAAAAAAATAAATAAATAAATAAATAAAAGTATTTATTTAAATTCAGCATTTCCTTTTTTTAATTCAAAAAATTAAATAGATTTATTTAAGGAATTTTCTGATTTTATTTTTCTATTTTAAATATTATTTAAAAATTCTAAAAAAATTTTAAAAACACTAAATAAAATCTAAAAAATTTATAAAAATTATTTTATAATCTGATAATTATTTATTATATTTATTATATTATATTTAATTAATATTTTAATATTTTTATCATTTTAAATATATATTATTTAAATAATTAAAATTATTGTTCCAAGTTTACTTGATAAAAATGTGTTGTAGACTTGTAGTAGATTACTTTAATGAAGTTGTCTTTTATAGTTTTATATATTTAATTTGTTTGTTTATAATGATAAAATTGTTATTGACAATGATGACTATTATTTGAGCTAACAATGTGAATTATTCTTAATTTTTTATAAGACATAGGTAATGGCACCCAAACATCAATATGATCCAGCTTGGAGACACGCACGCCGATTAGAGAATCGATTCCATTGGCAATGTTTACATTGCGATATGATTGGACGAGGTGGTGGGGTCACACGCCTAAAGCAACATCTTGCTGGTGGATATCCAGATGTTTCGAATTGTCCAAAAGTTTCTCAAGAAGTTCGTCGTGCAATGAAAGAAGAACTTGAAGGTTATAAAGTAATAAAGCATAAACAACAACGAGAACGTGATCTTCTTGATAGTCGAATATCTAGAGAGCCAATATATGATGAATTTGAAGATCGTGGTGATGTTCCAAACGATGGAGATTTTTTAGCAGCTATCAATGCCTCGCGAACTCAATATGACTATGAGCAAAATATGCGACATAGAAGTGACTCAGCTGGTACTAGTAGAAGTGGCTCAACTACTGCACCGACATTAGGAAGGAGTGCAAGTTTTCGTAGTACTTCAACACAAAGTGGTATTGGTCGGTTTTTTTCTTCTATGGGAGGACGAAGACGTGCAGTTGATATTGCTGATATTGATCCACTGACATTTCCAGACCAAGCTAGCAAACAGACTAGGATTGATGATGCATACACAAAAGAGAAGAAGAAATCAATCGGTAAAAGCATTGCAAAATTTTTTCATTTTAATCATATTCCTCCTAATGCAGCAAACAACACATACTACCGTAGCATGGTGTCCAATATCCAAAAATCTGGTCCTGGTATTCAGCCTCCGACTGCATATGAAATTGCTGGTTCATATTTAGATGAACAAGTGGAGGAGATCAAAACTTGGATCCTATCATGCAAAAAGCAATGGAGCTTATATGGGGTTACGTTGATGTGTGATGGCTGGACAGGACCTACACGGATGAGTATTATCAACTTTCTACTATACTGCAATAGAAAGGTGATATTTCATAAATCTATTGATGCAACTACAGATTTTCATGATGCACCCTATATATATCGTTTGATGGATAGTGTAGTTCAAGAGATAGGTGCAGATTATATAGTGCAGATAATTACAGATAATGGTGCCAACTTTAAGAGGGCTGGAGAATTATTGGAGCAAAAATATCAAACATTATTTTGGACACCATGCGCAGCACACTGTATCGATTTGATGATGGGAGATATTGGTAAACTCGATATAGTGAAGAAGGTAGTGAAAAAAGGTCAATCTTTAACAAAATTCCTCTATAATCATCATTGGGTTCATGGATTAATGAGGAAATTTATCAATGGTGAGATTCTACGACCAGGAGCGACTAGGTTTGCCACTCACTTTCTCCTGTTAAAATCGTTGAATCAAAAAAAAGTTGGATTGAAAGCCATGTTCTCTTCTGAGGATTGGGAAGCCTCTCGATATTCTAGCACAGCCGAAGGTAAAGAGGTGCAAAAAATTATTATATCTGTTAGATTTTGGGACTATATTGCAGATATTCTTCTAGCAATAGAACCTTTGTACGTTGTTCTACGTAAAGTCGATATGGACAGGAAGCCACAAATGGGCAACGTTTATCGTCTAATTCATGAAGCAAAAGAGGAAATTAAGAGACGTCTTCAATCACCAACCAAATATCAACATTACATTGATATAATCAATACAAGATGGGACGATCAAATGGGAAAATATATTCATTTAGCAAGTACGTATTTTTTAATAAAGAATTTCTAATAATGTTATTAATAATTGCATTTTTATATATGTTTAATTATTGCAGGTTATTATCTCAATCCGGCATATCAATACCGTTATAATCTTGGCACAAATGATGATCTATTACAAGCCCTCAGACATGTGATATCAAGACTACAAACAAATAGAGAATCAATTGCTGAGACTATTAATGAAAGCCGATTATTTCGAGAGGCATATGGTTCTTTTAGTGATCCTATTGCAGTGTCATGCAGATATAAAATGGATGCAGGTAAATATAGTAAAAATTATTATTAATTATTGTTAGCAAATAAAAATATTATTTTAATTTTGTTCTTATTTATCTTACAGCTGAATGGTGGTTACAATATGGAGGATCAGCTCCAAATTTGAAAAAGATTGCAGTACGAATTCTCTCACAGACAACATCTTCAAGTGGTTGTGAAAGAAATTGGTCAACTTTCTCCCTCATTCATACAAAAGTAAGAAATCGTCTTTCTTATCGTCGATTGGAGAAGATGGTCTATTTCATTATAATATGCGTCTTCAATTAAGAGCAATAACAGAAGAAAATGAAGAACAAGAGGCTGGTGATGTAGACCCATTTGATATTGGATTTGTCCAAAATGAGAATGATCCAATGATGGATTGGTGGAGCGCTGTTGAGGCTGAAAATCCATTACTTGATGAAGCAGGAGACCCACCACGACCATCTCAATTTCTCACTCAACAGATTGAAACAATACAAACTACAGGAGATATCAGGGAGGGAGAAGATTATAATGAAGCTTTTGATCAAGAATTTCGATTTTCTGGATCTCGATCAAGACATTCTGAAACATCCCAAACCCAACCAAAGTTCACAGATAAAGGTAAAGCTCCTGCAGTTTTTACTAAAAAGAAAGAAAAAGTCAAGCCTCCTGCTTTTACAGGAAGGGGTCAATTGAGAATTAGAGAAAATCCACTTGATGCAATTGATGAGCAAGAACATGATGACAGTGATGAAACATCATCACCTTCTGATATTGTAGTCCGACGAGAAGTTAATAGCAGTGCAAGTACTCATGCAAGTGATGATAGTGGCGATGCATCTGGTGGTCAAAATTATGATCCCCCTACTCAAGCACCGGAGCCATGGACATGTGAGGCAGATTACACACATACAACTCAAGATGATGATCATGGAGCTAGACCTATTCAATATCAACGTCGAAATAAGGATGGCAAACAAAAGAAAGCTCACAATTATCAAGATATGCGACATAGTTTAGCTGACATTGATTCTGATCGAAGTTCATCATACTCTCAGCCTTCTTATTATAACTCTGATGCATCATATGGTGATCCATCATACCACAGTTCAGAGGCATATGTTTATCCTTATCCTTATCCTGTGCCTGTACCTGTTCCGATTTCAATGGTGCCAGTTCAAGTCCAACTTCCAGTGATGAATCGAGATACGCTGATGGACATGTGAAGAAATCAGTATCAATATTGCATGTCATGGGATGCTTATTTAATTTGGGCGTTAGAGAACTATGGAATTGATCTAAGCAGAATGCTACAAGAACCAATGTCTTCATCTGATTCGCGTCACTCCTTTTGGTATTAGTAAGGTGACATATTGTAATGTATCAATTTTAATTCGAGTTATTGATAGATCAATTTTCTTTAAAGAAAGTTATATTTAATTGTTTTCTTAACAATATTAAGTTGTTCAATAATTGAAAACTTATATCAAATCAACATACAACTTATTTTTAAATTATACACAATAAATATATATTTATCTAATAATTATTATATATAAATAAAAAATACCGAAACCATACCGGCACGAAACGATACGATACCGAAACCGTATCGTTCCGGTCTGGGACCGAAACATCGGCACGGGTCGATACTTAAAACCTTGATTGAATGTGTCATTAATATAGCAATCTTGTTTCAATGGTTAATAATGGCCCAAAATATTAAACTATAAATCAACACTAATAGCAGAGGTTTTCTAATTAACATAAGGAACTAAAACTATTCTGAAGTCTTGATGCATCCTGGAAACACATTTTTAGAATTCACACAAATTTTAAGTAATTCCCAATGTCATATAAATACCAACTATAGTTTTTTTAGGAGAATATAGACAACAAAAACAACCATGTAAATGAAATGTTTAGTTCTTCCTTTCCACATTACTCCAATGATCCTTGGCCATGTCATTAGATAATTAAAACCAGGCTAATTGTACTAGAGTATTTTCAATAGAAATTTTTGTTGGGTATGTTATAAACTTAAAAAGTCTCCAAATATGTCAAACTTGTGAATTGACCATAAAAGTATCCAGTACTCACTACACTGAAATATGCTATTGTTATCTGTACTTACCAATATATTAGGATGATTTTGTATTGTTAATTCTAGAATTCTACCGTACATGTCCTATTAGCTAATAAGGTAATACAGCTTATAACTTCCATAAACCTAAAACTATCAAAATCAACTCAATGTAAAGTAACCAAATTGTATGTCATGGTAGAAAGAAAATTGCAATAAAAATCTAAGTGTGCATCTTAAATGTGAATATGTGATATGTATTAAAAGTTTAAACCTAGCACAGTTTCTCATTATCAAAAAATAGTATTCAAAATCTATATCAAGACAGTATAAAATTGGATTTTATTTATAAACCAAAGTTCTTAATGGCCCAAAAAATCTAATCAATAAGGCTCCACAAATTTGACTTTCAACAAGTTTTAAATAAAGCCAGATACAAGTTGTACAATTTTAAAATGACATCTGACTGCATAAAGAGAAAAAATTAATATGATAACCAGAGGTTATTCAATAAACAAAACCTGAATTATATTCAGCATTTTACGGGTTTGAGAAAAGATGAGTACTATATGTCCCTCTTCAATCAAATTTTCCTGAAAAATAAGAAAAAAATACAACTTTACAATAGCATTCCATATGATTCAGAACACATGCAAATTGAGAATATTCTAACCAGTAAAGACATTATGAAAGCTATCTTGCATGAGATGTTACGATCTAGTTGTAACAAGCTATCTTGACCAGTCATATTTGCCAAGTTCATTGCCATAGTTTCAACCATGCCAAGTTCTTCACGGTTCAACATTGAATCCATCCCTTCAAGTACACCTTCTGCAGCTCTCTTCGTCAAAATTAGTGGATGGTCACAAATCTTCTTCAGAATCTGGTTCCACAGTTGACAAAATATAGTTAGATAAATCTTTAGAAATATATGTTTGTTTCTTTCATACATATTTTATTCCCTAATTAACTTAATTTCAATTGATTAATATGCACAAAGAAACAAACCACGATAAAAAACATAAAAGATATTTTCATACTTTAGAAAATGCAGTTGCAACAACTAACCCTTGCCTTTCTTTGATGCCCATTCATCCAGATTTGCTAAAAGCCTAAAAGTAACATTGTTTCTCTGTGTTTAGTTCATAAAGCTTTAGAGAGACTTTTTAAAGTGCATGTCTACTAGCTTGGTGCTCTTGAATAAAACTGTAAACAGTAGCGGAAGGAATTTTTGAAAACACACAATCATTGTTTGAAATATGACAGCTCAGAGAGGGTCCACCATTGAAACACCTTTGGTCAACTGGATACATAATGGTTTTATTCTCATTATATTTGTTATAACTAAGCACTCTTTACATTTACTACAAGTAAGAATTGTTAAGCCATACTAGTCAAACCAAATAATGAAATCCATATTAGGATAAAGATTCAAACCTTGCTTCAAAAGGATCGAATGGCATTGCATAGAGCTTGACCAGTACTAACAAGTGAGTATCCAGACAAGTTCCTAGTTGATAAATTGAATGATAGTTTCCTTTTGTGGAAATATCCAAGTAGATTATGCTTTATGATCAAGGTAGGATACCTAACTTAACACACTTTCTTTTTTGATCTCTTTTCTTCTAAGAAAGCATAACCTTAGAGAAAGACTATAAACAAATCTAACTCTGTTTTTATCAGTCAAATTGGGAACCAAATTCACCCTCAACAAAAAGGGATTAGTCACAATTCAGTTTCAAGAGCTGAACTAGATAAGAATTTTCTTTTTTCAGAATTGACATGCATTGCCATGCTAAACCAGCTATAGTAATTCAATTGAATAAACAAACAACAGTCTCCATATTACTGTCAAAGCAGCCAAGGGTGATCCCTCCATTGAAGCATGAACCAGCTCACTCTTCAAAAATGCTTCATAAAGTTGTCTCTGCATTGATAAAAACAATTTCATTTGCCTTCAGTGAAATAGGCTAAGTGCACTCCTATAACACTTGCATTGCATGGAGAAAAATAAGAGAAGTACCTGGCAAGTAGTTAATTTTAACCAGACAATCATCTCACACTTTTTCGAGAGTTTAGGATTTTTAGCCTTAACATCTTCAGCAAATACTTCACTTTTCAAACGACGCAAGAAGTATGGCTTTATTCGTTCTCTTAGTTCCTATAAAATGATTAACTACATAATTCACACACAACATCCTAAACAAGAAAAACATGTCCTCAAGAATCATAATAAAGTTAGGTCAGATATGATTTACTTTGAGTATTGTATTTATACAAAAAATTTCATAATAACATTAGATTTTGCAGCAATTCATTAGTTTAAAATACAATGCACATATTAGTTGGCTGGTAAATTAATTACTGAATGCTCTCAACAATCATTAACAAAGTTTCGAACAGATTACATAAATATAATATTCCTTTCCAACACAAAGAAATACCTTAGCAACAGTTGAGCCTATATATTTGTCCCTGTCAGAAGCATATTTATCATTTCCACGGAGGATAGGGTTCTCATATTTTAGCTTGAACCTACATAAATGGAAAACAAGAAAGTGACCCAAATTCCCAAAATGGTGCGAGAACAAATTGGCAAGTAGTAGAAATTTATTACATATCCTTGTCACCCAAAACATCTGGGCAGCAAAAGTTGAATAAAGCCCACAATTCCTAATCAAAGACATTTTTTACTATTAATAATTTTTTCATTCCAAATAAAAATTGTGAAGAAGATTTCAAGAGCAAATGAACCTAAGGAAGGAATAAAGCATAAATAATTACCTTTAGATTGTTTTGAATTGGGGTGCCAGTTATTATAATACGATGAGCACATGGTATATCAGAAATGCTTTTTGATCTTTGTGTCTTAGGATTCTTTATGATATGTCCCTCATCAAGCACGGTGTAATCCCATAAATTGTCTTCCTCACATCCCTCCCCATCAGCAAACCAATCGGCTCTTAAAGATTTTGAGTTATTTCGAACGATGTCATATGTTGTGAGAAGAACACCACCTTCCTAAAAAGCAGTCATTAAATACAAATGGGTGATCTTACGAGAGAATTGTGTACAACCTAAGTACCAATATTCTTACATGATTACTTATCTGTGCTACAAGAAAAACTATATGTTTACATAAAACTGTTGGAAATAGAAACATATTAACAAGCTTGTACAGAGAAAACAATGAAAAATAATTTCTCAGGGAATAGAGGCAATGTAAACACCTTAAGCACATGTTCAAGTTCATACTGGCGAAGCTTTGCATTAGGTCCAAAATAGCTGCATCCAAAAAAGGATGATAAATGAGAAAAAGTATTAGCATTGCGTATGAGACTAAAGATATGTAGCAATATAGAGTTTCTCACTCTTTAATTTTTTCACTAAGACCAACAACATTTAATTCCTTCATCCAGTGACCAAGAAGTGTCTTCGGAGCAACAACCAACACCCTCTTAATCAAGCGAGATTGAAATAGTCCAGCCAAGAAAGCAGAAACCTGAACAATGTTCCATATCACAATTTAAGCATTTCATAAGGCTCCAAAAGGTCAAATAATATATGGCCTCAATCCTAAATTTCTCGGGCATTTTATCCCAAAAAAAGGTGGATAAAATCAGTCATTGAAGTGTTTGTCTTATTAAAAATCACAATATTATGCAATTTTGCAACTATATAAATCCCTAGTTGTTGTAGAAAATAGAAATCAGCTTGAACAGACAGATTATTCAGATAAGGGAAAAAATGTGGTAATTCTAGGCTTTTGGAACATTGAGTTATTGTTCATTATCGCAATAGATATGTTTGAATAAGAATTTCCTGTCGCAAAGTGAAATATTTGAAAATGTTGGACCAGGTAGCAGACAAACCTGGGGTGACCGGCTCGGCCCCACGGAAATTTTCCACCGGTCACCAGGGTAAATCGGGAAGTGCTCGCGGTGGGCGATCTAGAAGTCCAGCATCCCAGGGTTCGCACCCCATTTAGAGGAAAAATTCCTGCAAATATGCCGTAGCTGGGGATCGAACCGCGGATGCCTGGGATAGCGACTAGTCACCCTACCACTGCCCCATAGCCCCGGGGGCACAAAGTGACTTATTTGAGGCCTATGGTGGAGAGGAACAATTAGCATTCAATTGCCTTAAATTCATGCAAAGATTATCATACTCTCAAGCATAAAGCCTTAAAAACAATAACGACATTAGGGGGGAAAAAATTGGTTAGGAAAAGTTCCTAAGAATTCAAGGTTTATGCATAAGTAATGTATTGCACCTGAGGTCAGTTGGTCCTTATTTGAGATTGAACATCTTTTACTGAATTTTACATACAAATAGTATGAATCCAAGTCATAATCTGATCTCTAGCAATAAAAATTGACTAATAATTTCCCTATTACTCTGCAAAAGAAAGAATCTTTGTTTCTGCTGATCCAAATCATTGGAAGTAGTGGGAAAAAATTGATTCTGGATATAGACCTTTTGAACTAAGCCATTTTCAAAGTTAAGATGATTAAAGGAAGAATTTTGTCAGGCAAATTAATCAAAAATTCATCTTAACTAATAGCCATCACCTATACATGAAAATTACTGAACGAATCAAGTCCGAGTAAATCTAGTTAAGAACGACTTGAAGTAAAAAAAATTCCAACTACGAAGGCAACAAAGGATTTAATGCATTATCTCTGAGGAAAAAACGTTTTATCTTATAAAAAATTGTGACAAATTGGTCCAGGGATGGAAATAGATAACGTGAATATCTTGCAAAGAAAAATGAAGATCGGGTGATTTACCTGCATAGTCTTCCCAAGCCCCATATCATCCCCTAGAATGCCTCCTGTGTCACCACAATGACGTGCCCACAACCATTTCAAACCATCCCGCTGATGTGGGTATAACATCTTGAAAATCTTGTATGGAAGCACGAATTTCCAGGATTTACGGCTGCCACTGCCCAACATGGTGAAGTCATTGCTACCTTCATCATCATCCTGACTACTGATATTCGTAGCCTCATCAGTAGCCCAGCCATCATCCGATTCCGATCCAATATGGATCTCTATGCCCTTTGATTTTTGGTTCTTCCTGTCAGTTCCTAACACTACACAATCCTCCTCTTCCTCGTCTCCTACCACATCATCGCCCACAGAGAACACACTCACCATTTTCTCTTTTGTCTCTCCTCCCTTCTTAATCTCCACCCTCTTGTCGTCGGGACTGGAATGAACCGAGGGAGAAGACAACGACGAAGCGGCGCTCTCGTAGTCCAAATTTATCTCCGGGAGCACCGGAACCGCCCTCGGCTTCGGAGGTGGCTTCTCGACAGAAAGGCCGTCCATCCGTGCGGTGAGATCGTCGAGGATGTCACGAATGCTCTCGCCGCCGCCACATTCTCCCTCCTCCTCTGGAGGCGATCCCAGCCGTTTCTCATCGTCGCTCCCCGCGTCCGCGGAGGAGAGCTTGCAGAGACGACGGCGGCCCTCTATCTTGACCTTGCGAACCCTAACCTCTGATAAAGACCAACACCAAAAACTTCAGTTGCGAGGAGATGATAAGATCGAGTTCGATGGTTACACACCTGAACGAGGTTTAGGGTTGCGAGAGCGGGAGAGCGAATCGAGAAGACGCGCATTGCGCTCGTTGAGGCTGAGGGGCTTCCTCTCCTCCTCCGTCATCACGAAGAAAAAGAATGGAGATTTCTGCTTCGCCCTCTTTCGAGAGGATCGATTCCGCAGTTTAGCTTCGAAGGGAACGTTGCGATTTTAAAGAAGAGAAGAAGGAAACGGCGATAGTGCTGCTGTCCATTCAAAGTTGAAATTTCAAATAAAAAAATATATATAATTTGATATTTAATTAATGTTTTATCTCCAAGTTTTTATTTATTTATTTATTTATTAAACGGAGAAACCCTATTTTTGAGGGCAACATTTCGAATTTGAAGCCGTGACGGCAAGCGAACCTGCTTCAGATTGCAGAAACCTTCGCCGACGGCGAGCATAGTCGCCGGTTGCGGCGGCCTTGACGAGCGCCCAAGTGAGGAATTCTCGGCATCGGCTTCCCTTTTCCTCCCCCGCCTCTGTCACCTCTTTTCTTATCTTGCGCAAAGGTCCCTGGCCATATCGAAGGTCCATGTCTCATAGGGGTGATAAAAATCAACATGATTCAACGATTCAATCAGAATCGATTCGAAAAAAATTTGATTCAAATTAAAATTTTTTGAGTTCGGATCGGATTCAAGTTGACCCAAATTTTATATTTAATAGATTTTTTGAGATTAAATCAAATTTTATTTTAAAAATTAAGATATTTTTATGTATATTAATATCAATATTAGTGTGATCATGATTGAGTGAGTATTGAGATAAAAATAAAAAATTATAGAGAAAATAATAAAAAAAAGATATTTTGAATCGATTTTTTTAGATTATTCAGGTCGGATTCGAGTTGGTCTGGATCGGATTCGGATTTAGATGTTTCGAGTTGAAATCGAGTTCAGGTCAGATTCAGATTGAAAATTAAATTTTTTTTTTTTCAATCGTATCCGAATCCGACCCGACCCACCTTGTCTTCTGCCATCTCCTCCCTCTTCTGTCTGCCGGCGACCTGGACTCCGGAGCTCCAACTCGCAGAATTCTCATTTTTTCCATTAAACTTATTATTATTTAAATAAATAAACTATTAAAAAACAATAATAAATCTCTCCCCACCTACTCCATCGCGTTTCGTTAACGTGTCGACCATCTATTGGTCGACAGAAACTCCGCATTCATTGGCTTATATTTCTCTGTGTTTAATTAGCTTTACATTCAAATTTTCTGTGTTCGTAATATTAGTAATTATTTTACCCGGAGTAATAATTATTTTTGAAAAAAAAAGTGAAAATAGCGATTATTTTAATTTAAAATTTATTTACGAAATGACATTAAAAAAAACGCACCATTAGCGATGTTAACGAGAAAGGGACTACTCGTGGATAAAAAATTAATTATCACGTGCAGGGGTTACTTAACGTAGCGTAGCTGAGTGGAATTGCCTGTCTGCCCTGAGATAGGTGATCTCCGCCATCGTTGTCTCGGCAACTTTTGGACATGCTTATCTTCACATCCGTTTTTACCAGTCTCTCGATTGGTTGGAAGTTGGAACATTGGCCCACCATCTTATTAGCCATATAGATAGTGGGTAGATCAGTAGGCAACTTTCGTTTGCCTATGCTCCGTTTCCTCCGTCCCGCTCTCTCTGTCTTTCGAGATTGAACGCTAGGGTTTTCAAAGTGAGTGGTGAACAGTTTTGGTACTTCCCCGAAAGTCTCCTCCCCTTCAAGCTCTGTATGGAAAGTTCTTCTCCTTTTCTCGACCCTCCCTCCCTCATCGATCTCCAGTCTACTCTTCTTTTATTCCTCTACGAGTTGGAGCCGGGCGGCGGCGACGGTGCTAGTGGGGGAGGAAATGGGGCGCGGGAAGATCGAGATCAAGCGGATCGAGAATTCCACCAACCGGCAGGTCACCTTCTCCAAGCGCCGCAATGGGATCATTAAGAAGGCGAGAGAGATCAGCATCCTCTGCGAAGCGCAGGTCTCCGTCGTCATATTCTCCAGCTCTGGCAAGATGTCCGAGTACTGCAGCCCCTCCACAACGTGAGTTTGCACACGAACGATCTGTTTGTTTTTTCTCAAGAAAGAAAAGAATTTTTTTTTGGCACATTTTCTGTGTGGTAAGTGAATTTTGAGACTCTGATGACGCTTGCGAATCGAACTGTATCAGCTTGCCGAAGGTTTTGGAGAGGTACCAGACGAACTCCGGCGAAAAGCTCTGGGATGCAAAGCACGAGGTAACATTGCCAGAAAAAAAGAGATTGCTTTGTTTCTTTTCCTTTGTTTCAAAAGGCTTTTTTTCATCCATAAATGCAAACAATAAAAGTAAGATTTTTTTCCTGATTTTTAAAGCAAATCATGGAGATTCCATTCTTATAAAACCTTATTTGCCTCTACTTTTATCAAAACGTTCAAGTAAGTTGTCTTTTGCAGAGTTTGAGTGTTGAAATTGAACGAGTTAAGAAAGAGAACGACAACATGCAGATTGAACTAAGGTTTATTCTGCTAATTTACTGTTTGATTTATGTTATTCACTGCATCATTCATTTGGTGAAGTTTGCGCTGTATTATGATGGCTTTGTTATGCGGAATAGGCATCTTAAGGGTGAGGATCTAAACTCCCTTTACCCAAAAGAATTAATTCCAATTGAAGAGGCCCTTCAGATTGGTCTTACAAGCGTAAGGGAAAAGCAAGTGAGAAATTTGTTTGATGAATTGTTTATTGTCAGTGTAACTGTGATTATCTGTGTTGTTGAATTGTTAGTCATCAATTTTTTTCCCATGCTAGATGGAGATCTGGAAGATGCACAAGAAGAATGTCAGCATACAAAATCCTTTGCGCTTCAATTTGCTGTTTTTATTTTTATATTTAGTTTTTTGCTCCTAATGAGTTTCATCTATTATATAGGAAAAGTTGCTTGAGGAGGAGAACAAGCAACTGACTTATATGCTGGTAATCTTCTTATTAGATGATGTTTACAGCTTGGGTGTGTTTCACAGCTTTAAATGTTATACCTGTTTCTTGATTTACAAAGTTTGGTAGCTGTTTGATCAATTATTATGGCAATACTCTGTTATGACTTTTCATGTCTTAGTAGAGGAATATTAATAATGGGACGCATATAATCCAAAGTAACTTGCGGATACAAGGACATGTTGTTTTATCTATTGAACACATTTCAGGCAACTATTTAGCCTCTTTTAGCAAGTCTTCTCTAGTTAACCTAATGAAATTTAGATATCAGCATGGTCATCTCTAGCTATGCTCAAGTCAGGTGACTCTTTTGCTAATGTCTAGTTCTGAGAGATTTCCATTTTCTCTATTGCTTATCACTTTTTGTTAGACATTTTACTTCATAATGTTTCTATTAACACTTGGTCTTTGCATGTTTAGCACCATCAACAATTGGCAATGGACGGTAGCGTGCAGGGACTAGAGCTCGGATACAAAGATAGGGAGTTTGCTCCACAAATGACTATGGCCTTCCGTGTGCAGCCAATCCAGCCTAACTTGCACGAAAGCAAATGATGACAATATCTCACATCTGTTCGGATGTTGTAGATGCTAAATTATCTATAGAAGGATTATCTATAGGTACCTTCTGTATTTTTAACATGGAGAACTTGCTACTGTGTTTGAACTACGTCGCTGAAGGTGTTATATTGTGCAAATGAATGCTTGTTTTTACCTAACCATGAGTCATGTATAATAATTATGTCTTGGTGCAAATCTTGTATTCTTATCATAATTATGTCTTGTCTTGCGTTTCTTCTCATTCTTGATGACTTAAATTTTGAATGGCGAAGTGATCCTCTTGAAGTAGTGCTGGAAACAATGATCGTGAAGATGAAGATTCAAACCTGTTATTATCTTTACTGAAGCATATTATTTGTTTCTCCTTGAGTTAGTCATGAGCTATTGGGTCTAGGCACATAGAGAAGAAATCGAGTTCGTTAGAATTGCTTGGTCACCTGGACCCACTAGAATTGTTTCACAGATGAATTTAAAATTCATTCTTCAAGAAAAACATCTTAACCCTCGAACAATTCATTTTCTGCTTCATCCTCTTTAGAAGTAACCAGGGCATAACGGAATCAATTAAAATTCACCTTCTTCTTGCATCTTGGAGTTCATCTAGGTGATATTAGGGTTGGTACTCGGATCTTCAGAGAAACTTGTGGTATCATTTACATTGCAGGAGGCAATATCTTAAAAAAAAAAAAAAGTGTGCCCACTGTGTGCCCATGATTCAACCAGATAACATCTCTACCACTCTTTTTGTTTCAGTGTTTTTATTGGTATGCATTAGCTCTTTCTTGTTTGGATTTTGGATTGCACTAATCGAGTACAACTATCAATGCTGTCCTTATTGTTGTGACTGCTACCTTTCGTTAGAACGTCTATCTTGAGTGTTCCACTGTTGAATGTCCTTGAACAAACACCATCAGACAAATTTTTTCATTATGGAAAATACTGACCGTGCATTTTAATTCATATGTTGTAATCATGAATTCGATTGATTAACAGTCTTTGTATATATCCTCTCCTCGGTGGCTAGGAATGGAGAGATCTGAGTTCCACAGATCTAGCCCACAAATTCACTTTTCTTTGTCAAAATGATTGAAATTTCAACAATATGCTTTATGATTGATTGACTGAGAGAAACAGGACTATGGATAACTTTTGAACACTATCTTGTCTTCCACAGAATAAAATAAACATACATAACTGTTAGAATACAGATAAACCTTCCTCAACTAACAATTATCTTTACAATTCGAGTACAACTTGTGACAGAGTCGATGCCTTTTTCTCTGATAAGATATGCAAATACCTTTATTCAACTATGAGATCCTAATAAATCCCTCCTCTTTAACCTTTTCTGTAGGGCAACGTTAAATGATAGAACAGTGGGTGGTCTTCTGCATCAAATTCGTTAGTTGCTGCCTTTTCTGGCTACAACTCCGGGCACCCAACACACAAGTCTGTCATAACTCAGATGCTAAACATGCATTTGCCAGAACGACAGTGCACGGGCTGGAGTTCTTTTATTTGATAGCTCTCAAGTTCTTGTAGTGGAGGTTTAGTGTCTGATTTCCCACATATTTTGTCAGTGTTATTAATTCTCCACCTACTGTGATTCTTCTTCTACGACCAGGTGCATCCAAAACCTCGCAATTATTATTTGGTTGATTAGATCAGCCAAAACATCATCAAATGGTCCAACTTTGACCGGCTAATTCAGATCGTTGAGATCGCAGACAGACGATTTTTAGCCAATTATTTTGCAGGACAAGGACAAGCAATTGCCACCTCCGACTAGTCTTTTAAAAAAACGACTCTTATTGTCCTTCATCCGAAGCATATTCATGTTTCTGTGCCATATCTAAGAGCTCAGTGAAAGTTGGGAGCTGATTCAGATACAACTTTGACAGGTACTTCTTTCTCTCCGCTCTCCTCTTTTTAGTTGCCTAGTTTCAGTCATACGAAGCTCTTGTTGTAATCTTAAGCTGATGATTCATTGTATAGATTTGCAGTGCAAACGATGAGTTTTCCTGAGTTGTTCAGGTGCCCAATTGGCCTCGATTTGTTCACTGATCCAGTGGCTCTCAGCACCGGCCAGACTTATGATCGGGTGAACATTGAGAAGTGGCTTGCCTATGGCAACTTGACCTGCCCCGTAACAATGCAGAGGCTCCCTGACACATCCTTAGTTCCCAACCACACCCTCCGGCATTTGATCGAGCAGTGGCGCCTTGCAAATCCTGCCGCGTTTACTACTGTCCCAATGAAAAACACGGATGTAACAATCTCTGCGCTCAAGCACAACCTCCAATTCAGAGAATCCACGACTGTGACGAAGCTGGAAACACTTCGAATTATCAAACTTCTGTCTTCGGAGTCGAGCGCAAGGCGGGCTAGTTTGGTTCGAGAGGGCTTGTTCGAGCTGCTGCTGCAAGTGCTCTTCCAGTTTCCAATGGCAGAGGATGCTGAGATCGTCGAGCTCGCTCTCGATGGAGTTCTCAATCTAAGTCCTTCCAGAGACTTGGAGTCCGTGAACATGTTGAAGGATGAATCAAACTTGGTTCAACTAGTGTTTCTACTCGAAGAAGGGAATTCCAGAGTGAAGACCAGGTTGTGCTGCCTGTTGGAGGCAATCGCATCGTGTAGTTTGGCACGGGAGCTGTGTCTCGTCCTAGGAAGAAGGGAAAGGCTACTCCAAGTGCTGGTCTCTCTTCTGCTCGACGAATTCCGGGGGACATCGGAGGCGGCCCTCAGGGCAATCTGCAGCCTGTGCTCCCTCGAAGCAAACAGGAACACTGCGATCAGAGAAGGCGCCATGGACGGCCTCGTTGCTTACCTTTCAAGCGCAATTTATGCTTCGCGTTCACGGAACCCGAACGTGAGCTTAGCTCTGGCTACGCTCGAGCAACTTCTGGCGCTGGATGTTGGCAAGAGGAGGATGAGCAAGATGGAGAACGGGGTGATGGTGCTGGTGAAGATGGTGTTCAGGGTGCCCTGTGATAAGGGGGGCAGTGAGCATGCGGTTGGGGCGCTCCTCCTCCTGTGCAATGATTCGGCCAAAGCAAGAACGGACGCCATTAACGCCGGGGTGTTGACGCAGCTGCTGCTGCTGCTGCAGAGCCAGAGCGGCGAGCAGGCCAAGTCCAAGGCCAGAGCTCTGCTGAAGCTGCTGAGAGCTAAGTGGGCGAA
The DNA here is from genome assembly GCA_024364735.1 of Boesenbergia rotunda. Classification (NCBI taxonomy): domain Eukaryota; kingdom Viridiplantae; phylum Streptophyta; class Magnoliopsida; order Zingiberales; family Zingiberaceae; genus Boesenbergia; species Boesenbergia rotunda. The sequence goes on along the minus strand of JAGFNQ010010334.1, from coordinate 103,371 downwards.
GGACCAAGGAGGATTGTGAGCTGGAACACACATGTGCTTGCAGTAGGAAAAGATCTGTATCAATCAGTGCTGCAATCTGTTTTGGAGTTAAGAACTTTTTTTTTTCATCGTCTTGTAGATAAATCTGCAGGCAACTCGTTGTCATATTGTGCCATCAGTGATCTCTGATGTTTTGCAGTATTCTAGTTTATGATCCACCTTACGGTTTGCAGTCTCATATTTTGCCATAAATATGGCAATTATGTGAAAGGGACATTCTTTCTGAGCTTCTGAAACCTAATGCGGAGCATGTACATATTTTAAAGTGGATCTTTTTGAGTTTGTAGATCGCTCTAAACCAAACTAAGACTCTCTCTTTCCCTCAGGATTAATCCTAGAAGGTAGCATCAAACAATTATCTTTAAGTTAATGATGATCTTAAACTTGGAACAAAAAATTACCAACTAAGATCCATTTTAAGCGGACGTTTGATTCGGGATGCAGGAATAGAAATGGGAACGAATTTGATAGGAGATTGTAATGAGAATAAGTTTAGTCATTCCAATATTATTGTTTGATTTATAAACTCGGATTATGTATACCAATATTGCTGTTTCTTTTGTCAAAGATTTGGAAATATAAATTATTTAATTGGATTTTGTTCATTTCAAATGATTTAAGAATAATTTTAAAATTATTATTCCCAAATCTATTAACTAAATATTTTATATTTCTTATTATTTCATTCCATCATTTTCAAACCCCTAAATCAAAAGACACCTGAGTGAAGCATCAAGAGTATAAGAGTAAGGATGGAAACAGATCAAGTCAGGCCAGACTTTTGCCTTAACACATCAGGCATGTATAGTAACTAAATGGTCTGAGTCTGGCCTGTGGCCTGTTATAGGCTTTGTTTTGGCCTAAACCTGGCCTGTTCAATAGCTTGGCCTAGCCTACAGCATGTTTACAAAGCCTGTAAGTTAGAATACTTTATATAGGCCAACAGGTTAAAACATTAAATAGACCGAAAACCAAGCTTAACAGGTCTTACATCATACAAGCCTCAAAACAAGTCTTATATCATACAGGTCTCTAAACAAGTCAGACCTACAAATATATACATATGTATCTAATTTAACAGGCCCAGACTAACCTGTCAGATTTGATAATCTTTATATTGAATCTGGGTCAGACCTAATAAGAAAAATACACTTTGAAACAGATTTGAATATTATTCTATTTCTAAACAGGCCAGCCAGACCAGGCTAAACACATGTCAGGCCATAAGTCCCTGACAGGTCGCCTGACCTATTTTCATCTCTAATCAAGTGTGGGTATGAAATTTGGCTCCGAGATGGATCAGCAAAGTATTAAGGATGAACGAATAAGTGGATGTGAAATAGTTGGGTTGATAATCACACGGTAGAATTAATGGAATGAAACCTCGACTCGACTCGACTCGAGCTCAAATCGGCCAAAATTGACGGTCCCGCGTTGAATCGAGCCCAACCCGAATCATGTACGAGAGAATGAAACCTCGCTCCGAATTTGGCCACCTGCACGAATCTTGAAGCGGCTTTCCCGATTCTCTTCCGAAATTGGAAGGGGCGAGAAGTTCGATCGAGTGGGCGGCTAGCGGCGGAAACAGCCGGGCGACGATGTCGAAGACCTTGGTGCAGCCCATCGGGCAGAAGCGCCTCACTAACGTGGCGGTTGTTCGCCTCAAGAAGCACGGAATCAGGTTCGAGATCGCCTGCTACAAGAACAAGGTCCTTTCGTGGCGATCAGGAGTGTAAGAATCCCGGAACCTCCTTTGCCCTTTTGGTCGACTAACAACTATCTCCTTCTATTCCTTCTCCCTCTTCCTCACACTGTACTTGATACTTCTTGTAAGTGTTTATCGTGTTTTCCAAATTTGTACGGCTTTTGTCGAATTGTTCTCGGGAAGGCTCAAGGAAGAGAGTGACGAGTGACATGAGTTTATCAATAAATAGAATAAAGGTATTGTTTTGTGGTGATTATGACTAGATTTTTAGGGATTTTATAGCTCTAGGACTCTGCCTTTGGCTGTCGCGCTAGATTGCTAGTTTAATTTAATTGCTAGATTTACTTCTACGATTATGTGTCTTGTGTTTATTATTTGTTTCCCTTGTGCATGTTTTGGGATTTCCAATAGCTATTTTGTTTGTTGGTGTATTATCACTTGTGTCATGCTTTGTACAAATTTTATTCAGAGAGAAGGATTTGGATGAAGTGTTGCAGTCACAAACAGTTTATTCAAATGTATCAAAAGGAATTCTTGCGAAGTCAAAGGAATTGATTGCAGCATTTGGTACTGATGATCAGTCAAAAATATGTTTGGAGGTATATGATAATAAGATTACAAAAATAACAGATTAGTGTGCCTAGTAATGATTTTGGCACTATTTTTATGTTAAAATATATTTCATAAATGCTATATTTAATATGCATTCTTCAACTCCAACGTTTGATCACTTGTATAAATTTTATTTCTCAATGTCAGTCAATTAGGAAAAAAAACATTACTTGTGCTTTGATAACCCCTATCTACAATTCTGATACAACATGAAAAGTGGCACACTAAGGGGGCGTTTGGTAGGTTTGTTTTCTATTTTCATTTTCCTTAGAAAATGCGGTTTTCTGGAAAACATGTTTTTTGCATTTTCCAACCTTGTTTTCCAGAAAAAGATATAGCGTTTTCTGAAAAACTAGAGAATGAAAGAAAGTCATTTTCCAAAAAGTGAGAAAATACGATTTTCTTGAAAATACAAATAGAAAATGGAGCAAACCAAACGCCCCTAAGATTCTCTCTTTCCATCCATTGATGCTCTTTTTTTACATGTGGGTTCGCTGTATATTATTCATTGTGGCCAAAGGAAATTTAAGTTTTTGTGAATTTGTTAGTTCTCTAAAATGTGGATGATTGATAGATCCTGGAAAAAGGAGAGCTTCAAGTTGCTGGGAAGGAGAGAGAATCTCAGTTATCTAGTCAGTTCCGGGATATTGCAACTATCGTGATGCAGAAGACAATCAACCCTGAAACTCATCGTCCCTATACAATTAGCATGATTGAGCGACTTATGCATGAGATTCATTTTGCAGTGGATTCCAATCAAAGCTCAAAAAAACAGGTAGGTAGGTTGCTTATTTTAAATTTCAAAGTCCATGTTTATCTAGTATTCTTCATTGCATCCTTTTTTTGGTAATCACAATCATAATTTCTTTTGGGCAAAAGAACATCACCCCATCAAAGTGTGCTATCCTACTTCTGTAAGATCTATCTATATGTTTTTTTATCAATGATTTAGAGCTGAACTTGTAGATGAACCAGACAGTCCTCCATTTCACAGTTCAACTGATCAATTTATTGACAAATACAGGCCAGAAATCTCATCTAACTATGTTCAAGCTCCATACAGTTTCTAATAAAGCTAAATAGCCTCACTCTCTGTTTAGTTTTTTATTTTTTTTTTCTATCTTATGATTAGGCTAATGAAAGACAATAGGGGTAGTAAATGGCAAGTTTTCATTTTAATTGGAGACTATATGGATGTGCTTGCGCTTGGCAATGCCAGTTGGATGTAATGGTGTTGAAATGTTGGTTCATTTATTTTTGCTGTGCGTGTGGCTAAAGTTTATTTTAGTCGGAAAAAACAATATATGCACATGCCCTGATATGTTATAGAGTTGTGTGCATCTGTACCAACTGCCTAGGATTTCAACTCCTATCATATCCTGATTGTAATAAACTTTCTGAACTCAGTCTGACTCCAAGTTGAGAAATGGTCAGCTTTCTGCTTCAGTATGAAGCAAATCAATTTAGCAAATAGTTATATTACAACACATATAACTCACATCACGTTTTCTATAAATGGTCATTGTTAGATTGGTTAGTATGTTAACTAGTTATAATCGATTAGTTAATTATTTGATAATTATACTAGTTCTATCCCAATTCCCAGTACATCCCAATTCTCGCGCTTCATGATTATGTCTGACATTTTAACCAGATGTTATTGCATCATTAAACAAAGGGCAGAACTATAAAGGACTACTTGTACATCAAGAGATAAATCGACGTACCTCAATTCAGTTGGCTGGAAGCGAAGAGAGAATATGAAATTAGAAATTGTTTTATTGCTTGAAAGGCTGAAATATTATCATAAATAATGATCTCTTCTATAGGTTTTACCATTCAGTCTTCATGCAAAATAGATCAACTTATTGAAAATAGTAAAAGTACAAATATAAGAAATTGTTTTTCCGACTCCATAAAAATGAAATAAAATTATATTTTATACCCTTGAACTCTCTCTTTTTATTGAAAAATAATACAGGATAGGCTAACTTAAATATTTTATTCACATAATTTGCCTTATAATGGCTTTATTTGATTCATGAAGTGTCGGTCTCCATTAGTTTTTTGAAGAAAAGTAGTAGTATGATTACATTTTTTTTGTCTCCTTTGATAGGCATTGGAAGTTATTAGGGAGCTTCAAAAGCATTTCCCTATTGAAAGATCCCCTATGAGATTGAGGCTTGTTGTGCCAGAGAAAAGCTTTCCTACTCTCATAGAGAAACTCAGTGGTTGGAATGCTAATATTACTTCGAAGGATGAGTCTGGAAATGAACCATCTGCTGTAAGTATTGTGGTTGGAAACTTCATATGTATTGACCTGCTATTATTCGATCTTCGTCGTAGTTCTAACTTACGATCATTTATTCGGAAGGTTTGCGAGTTAGAACCCAGATTTTTTCGTGATTGTGATGCCATGATGAGGAGCTTGCAAGGGATGTTGGAAATACTTGCTGTATCTGTGCACATGGAGGGGGATGCTCAGGTCGACCAGTATGATACTGAAGAATTTATGCCAAGATCAACAAAGGAGTCAGCTGCAGTTACTCAACTGGGCGAGAGGCTGCACGAGCAAGACATTTCCACTGGGAATACTCACGGCGAAGAGCAGGCCAAGCAGAACAGATGCAGCGCCTGCGGCGTTGCATTTGGAGATGCTAAACAGTACAGGGATCACTTCAAATCTGACTGGCACAAGCATAATCTAAAGCGAAAGACGAGGCAGCTTCCTCCGTTGACTGCAGAAGAATGTCTGGCTGACTTGGAACTGAGCGATTCGAAGGCCGATCTCAAGGAATACTCTTTTTGATGCCATTTGTTCTTGATTTCATATTTGGATTGTACTTGAACAGGCGTATGTATTGATCAATATTATAATATATGTTTATATTAGGGGCATCTACTCCTAAATTTGATATTAAATTGACTTTCTGAAATCAAATTTTTTTAAAATTTTATATAATTTCAAAATTCGGTGTTTATTTTTTTTGGAAATAATTCGTACAGTCAAAGTGAATGCTTAGTGAAAAATTTGATCGTCAATCGGTGATATATCCAATGTTCGAACATCGATCAGGCACTACCGATGACATTCGATCGTCATCCCAAATCAAATTATATTTTGGGAGACGGTGAGCCTATCGAGATCATCGACAATGATGAACTCGTCGAGATCGAAGATGAATGATGTGAGATCGTAATTGCAGTGGTCCCCGATGGGTTCACCATGCCCCCCAGGGTATAGTTTGGTTCGGGACGGCAGCCGAAAGCCGCTGATGGTGTCCGATCAACGATCGAACATCAGATGTGTCACCGATTGACGATCAAATTTTTCACTAAGATATTCATTTTAATTGTACGTATCATAACCCTAATTTTTTAATCTTAAATTTTAAAAATAATAATTTTAACATCATATAATAAGAGATGTATTAATTTTTTAAAAAAATTATATTTGAACACTATAATTTAATTGAGAATGTCAACCTTACTATTATAACTCGATTAGGAACGAGAGTAAGTGGATTAAAATAAAATTTTAAGATTATTTTTTTTTTAAAATTTGATATCTAAAATGTTAAAAATAAACTAAGTTTGATATTTAAAATGTCTTTTTCTTATTTATATTTCAAGTATTATTATTTTTCATTTTATATTTGATTTATATATTTTTTTCTAATTTATAAAGCGAACCCGGGCCGGGCCGGGCCCGGTCCTTGTCAAACTCTAATTTAGGGTTCTTTGGTTGTTGCTCTTCCATCGAAGCATCACGCGGCCGCCGCTCCTCATCGTCTCGTGCATTGGCGATCTGCAACCATGGCAAATTTCCTCCCTCTTCGGTTTACTTCTTTTGTTCTGGTCGATATTTTTTTCATATCTTTCTGTTTTGCCATGGTTCTGTTGATTAGGTTCTTCCGAACGACATCGATTTGCTCAACCCTCCTGCCGAGCTTGAGAAGAGGAGGCACAAGCTCAAGCGCCTCGTGCAGTCTCCGAATTCCTTCTTCATGGTAATCTCATTCCTGAAACTGTCAATTTGTTCATGTTATACTCGCCTCTTCCATTACCATTCCTTTTTTTTTCCTCCTGGAATCGCAGGACGTGAAATGCCAAGGCTGCTTCAACATGTGAGATCAAGTTCCTCTTTTTCCCTTTCGATCTTTTATTGTATTTGAATCATACTCGACACCTTTTCCCCCTCCTGCAGAACTACTGTTTTCAGTCACTCGCAGACCGTGGTGGTGTGCGGCAATTGCCAGACGGTGCTCTGCCAGCCGACGGGCGGTCGCGCCAGGCTCACCGAAGGGTGCTCCTTCCGGCGCAAGGGAGACTAGGCACCCTCCTCTCCTTACTTTTCATTGAGTTTCTTCTTCTTTTTTTTAACTTTATGAATCATTCTGTAAGCAGATGATTTTGCTGGCATGGAACTATTTGTTTCAATTATGATCATTTTTTTCTTTAATGTCTATGATTCAAGCTTCTCCTGGTAATTGTTGGTTTATATGCTTTGTCTAATGTGATCTTCACAGCTACAGTTTTGGATTGGTTGCTTCACTTCACCTGTTGTTAATTGCTAAAAACTTAACATATAACAGTGATTAGTGGTTAAAGATTGTTTATGCTTCATTTGATGAGTGAGTGTTTCAAAAAGGCCTATAGTTTTAATTAAAGCTCACTCTTGTTTCTTAATAAATTTATTTAGCAATCTACTTTTAAGATATGAATTATTACTACTTTTCAATTTAATACTAAATCTTGATCAAAGCTTCCTTTTGAATTGCTTTTCTGTGCTCCCTGTTAGATGTTAGACATGCATTTCATAACCATTTAAATTCCTAGTGCATTTGCATATTATTATCTCTATTTTGGAACTGGTGAATTATATAATTATTGTCAATTCTATTTTGAGTCAAAATAATCATAAAATGCGCCATTTTTTTATTTTCTTTTTCAACACTAACAATTTTTTGGATTTTTATTTATTATTAAATCTTATGAAAATTTTATCTCATGACGTCATTCTTAATGTGTATTGTACCTATTTATACTTTATTTTCATATTAGTTAGGCTATTTTAACATTCTGACTATAATAAATAGTTAAAAAATGATAGGGAGAATAAAAATGGGAGAGTGAAAAATATAGTAAATGATGTGGCACATTGTATGTAGCGATTTTCGACGAGTTCACCTTGTCCCCCAGGATATAGTTTGCTCCGGGGCGACGGCCGAAGGCCGTCGATGGTGTCCATGTGATAATCGGACGTGTGCATATAAAGTATCACGTCATGTCATATTATTCACTATATTTTTTATTTTTCTATTTTTATTCTGCCTATCATTGTTTAAATAGTTATAAGATTAGTTTTTAATAAAAATATCTTTTTATCTTTATTTTTTATTTTTATATTAATGGTTTTGTGGGCTAAAAATATTTGGGAGTAGAGCTTTATAAAAAGAAAGACCTTGACAATAAAAAGGAGCTTTTTAACTAATTTACCAAAAGAGATCTCATGAAACATAAGAGCTTGACAATAATTTTAAAAATATATATATTAATTAATAGTTGAATTTGAAACGATTGATTTCGTTTTAAAAAAAATTATCATCGATTGTCAAGATATTTTTAAGATGGACGGATGATTAACACGTATAATATTATCATCTTAAGGTTTGGAGATCAAAAATTGATTTTAGTATTATCATCTTGAGGTTTGGAGATCAAAAGTTGACAAAATCAGTATTCGACCTCCTTGCGTGCTAGTTATAGAATTCGAGTTAATAGTCTCTGTGATTTATCTCCTTTGTATTAATCCTGTGACAGATTGATTAGAGCATTGGACGAGTGAATCGTTTTTTACTACCTTTACAATAATTGTAAAGGAAAAAAACTTTTCAGATTTGATTAACTGATTTTCTCATTCCTCAGTTTTTCCCTTTTATCAAAACAAAATATTCCCTTTTATTAACTTTTATTTTCACTAATTATCAATACTGACTGCCCCATTTACTTGGAGATCATTTTCATTAATCTTATTTAATAACCTAATTTGTCAAAACATGATATTTTTTAAAGAAAGAGCTTTATAAAAAGAAAGACTTGGACCATAAAATGGAGCTGTTTAGATTAATTGTCCAAAAGAGACATGAAATATTGACAATAATTTTTTGTTTAAACTTCTTTTAGATTAGATTAATTGCATGAAAGAGATAAGAAACATACAATGCATTATTTTGACACAAGGGAGAAATTGAGGAATGAGAAAATAATTCATTCACTTTATTAATTATCAACGAGATTTTTCCAATCTCGAACAATCGATCTCATCCCACGAAAATTTCTTATCGGTCATCAGGATAAATCGGAAAACACTCACGGTGGACGGTCTAGAAGCCCAACATCCAGGGTTCGTGCCCCATTTAGAGAAAAAAATTCCTACAAATACGCAGTAGCTAAGGATCGAACCGTGGATGCCTGGGTTAGCGACTAGTCGTCCTACCGCTGCACTATAGCCTCGGGGCCAAAAATGATTAACGAGGTTTTTCCAACCTCGGGCGACTGACTCAGCCTCACGGAAGTTTCCCACCGGCTGTCAGGGTAAATCGGGAAGCGTTCGCAGTAGGCGGTCTAGAAGCCCAACATATCAAGATTCGCGCCCCATTTGAAGAAAAAATTCCTACAAATAGATCATAGTTGAAGATTGAACCGATGTCTAAAATAGTGACTAGTCACCTTACCACTACATCATAACCGCGAATGCTTCATTCATTTTATTGACTTTTATTTTCACTAATTATCATCCTCATCGCCCCATTTAATTGAAGATGATTTTCATTAATCTTTCAACAATTCAAGTATATTATATCACCCACCCATATTCTAATTTATCAAAATATGATATTTTCCTTCAAACCTAAACCTGAGGAATCAGTAAATCACTCTTATTTATCATCATTAATACAGGTAAGAAAGTTACATGTATATATATATCTATATATAGAAATAGAACGCAAAGAGTAGACTACGGCAGAGGAACTCGCGGGCTGGCAAGCAAGAACAGAGGCGATTTTCTCGGCGCACTGGCCCCGGAAATCTCCGTCATGTCCAAGTCTTCCGCGTTCATTCCGCCGGGAAGTTTCCAGTCGAAGTAGAAGAGAAGGTGAGCCAGCCCAACTTCCACCGACGACAGCCCAAACGTCATGCCGGGGCATATCCTTCGTCCCGCGCCAAACGGCATAAACTCAAAGTTGAACCCCCTGAAATCGACGGCGCCGCCGGCGAATCTCTCCGGCCTGAAACTCTCAGCGTCCGCCCCCCAGTAGCGCTCGTCCCTGCCCAATGCCCACGCGTTGATCAGCACTCGAGCCCCCGCCGGCACTCGGTATCCGAGAACCTCGCACGTCTCCCGGCACACCCTCGGCAGCAACAGGGGTCCCGGCGGGTGAAGCCTCAGGGTCTCCTTGATCACTAATTAAGGTAGTCGAACTTGGCGATGTCGCTCTCGTCGAGCTCGGTCTTTCCTTGTCCTCGCATAGACTCCCGGATCTCCCTTTGGGCCTTCTCCATCACCTCCGGGTTCTTCATCAACTCCGACATTGCCCACTCGATCACCGTCGACGATGTCTCTGTTCCTCCGAGAAATATTTCCTAATTTGTTTGTTCATCGAGATGTAAATGTTAGTAAAATTGAGGATTTTAGTTAATTTATAGAAATATATTTGATATCTCGTACCAAGACGATGGCCTTGATGCTGGTGGATGTGATCGGAAACTCTTGGTCGTCGTCGGCTTGGTCCTTCAGCCTCAAAAGCACGTCGATGATTCGATCTTCCTCCGATGAGCCTGCTCGATCAATTTGACGCTGAGAGATGATCTCGTCGAACACCTCGTCGATCTGCCGCCGAACGCTCTGCAACTTGAACTTTAAGCCGGTGAGGGCGTCCAAGAACTTGAGCGACGGGAACATGTCGGCCACGGCGAAGCTGGTGACCAAGCCCACTCCTTCCTTCACCAGCTTCAGGAACTTCCCTTTCTGCTCGCACCTCTCGCCGAATGCCGCTCTGATCACCAGCTCGTTCGTCATCGACATCACCATCTGGCTGAGGTTGACAGGCGTACTCCGGCTGCGCGACGACGCGCCGGCGATCTCCGCCGAGAGCTTACGGACCGCGCGCTCGCGAATCGCGGCGAAGGACTTCACGCGGCGGGAGTTGAGTAGCTCCATGGCGTACACCTTCCTCATCTGCTTCCAGTAGCCGCCGTAGGGCGCCATGGCGACGCTGAGGCCGTCGTAGGACAAAATGTTGGCGAAGGTCAGGTCCGACGGCCGGTCCGCGAAGTTGAGATCGTGAACCTTGACGATCTCCTCCACGGCTTCCACGGAGGAGGCGACCACCAGGTCGGCCTGGCCGAGCCGGAGGAGCAAGAGGGGGCCATGAGCTCGGGCAAGGTGTCCGAGCTTGCGGTGGGGATTGGCGCCGGCGAGGTGGTGGATGTTTCCGATGAGCGGAAGTTTAGGCGGGCCAGGCGGAAGAGGGGCTAGCTTTTGCGCCGCCTCAGCCTTCCTCATCCTCTTCAGTGTTGCGATAAGGAAGACGAAGAGGAAAAGAGCGACGAAGAAGGGAGACGAAACAGAGGTGATCAAGTGAGCTTCCATTGCAGTAATCCAAATTAATCGATCAATGCTTGTGTCGATGGATCTCTCCCTTTCATGTATTTATAGATCAAGATTTCATAGAGCTAGAGAGGGAGAGACCATCGATCTACTCGCTTGGTCCATCCATGTATGCGCTCGTCTATATGGACAAAAACATATCTAGCTAGCTAGTCAACAATATTATGCTCTGAATCTACGTTCAATTTTATAAAATAAAATGATCATTTTCTTTTCTTGTAGTGATATCTATATATAGATTGTAGCTGATAAATAAAAGGCTATGGAAATTAGATTTTTGTAACTAATTGGATGTGGAAGATCCAACGTGCACGCAAAATTTGAAAGTTTTATATATTCAACAAGTACTCATCAATGAAGCTCGCATGGAAATTGAATGGAGGAGGACTTTTGGTTCTTGTTTGTAAGTTTCATGGTTAGCAGTGTGTTCTGGAAGTAAACGATGGACGAAAACTTATCTAGCTAGTCAACCACATTTTATGCTCTGAATCTATTCAATTTTATAAAATAAAATGATCATTTTCTTATAGTGATATCTATAGATTTTAGTTCTCACGGAATGGATTGACCTCACGCGCTAGTCACATCTGGGTTAGTAATTTTCATGATTTATTTTCTCCGTGTTGACACTGAGACGGATTGACGGGGCATGAGACGAGCGAATCTCCACTGCCTCCATCTATAGATTATAGCTGATAAATAAAAGGATATGGAAATTAGATTTTTGTAACTAATTGGATGTGAACGATCCAAAGTGCACGCAAAATTTGAAAGTTTTATTCAACAAGTCATCAATGAAGCTCGCATGAAAATTGAATAGAGGAGGACTTTAGGTTCTTGTTTGTAAGTTTCATGGTGGTTAGTAGTGTTTATGAATGCTCGCACCTGTAATTAGGCTTTAATTACGTGCTTGTTTCCTCCATTCAAAATTGCCAGAGGTGCAATTCAGTATTGATTTCCATTTCTGAATATATATGTTGGTTTGATTTCGTAATGTTGTTCGCATGATTCTTTTATTTTATTTTTAAAAGATTGAAAGACTTTTACAAAACTGAAATCTGAAAAATGTTATTTATCGTCAAGTGTAGATCAGAATATTGATATGAAAGAGTAATCTGGGGTGGACATGTGTTACGGAAAATTACGTGGCAGGACCCGCCAAAACTAGTGCCCCCGAGATTAGATTGGGAATCAGGCTCTCAAGACTATCTCGGAAGAATGAAAAAAAAACCCCCCCGAGGTCAGATAGGGAATCGGACTTCCGAGACTATTTCGGGAGAACGGACTAAGTCAGCTCGAGAGATAGACTCCGAGACTGACTCAGGAGAGTAGAACCAAAAAAGAAAGTCAGATTTCAAGTATCCATTTCTCTTTCTCGAACAGGAAAGTCATAGATAATTATTGTTCGCAACGCACGGTAATTAAGGTTTTAATAATCGCAGTGGCCGTTACCAAAAGAGAATAGTTATCAAGTAACTGATGATCAAGGAACTAGGAGGAGAACGTGGGGACACGTGTGATAAAGATATCAGGTATATAAGATGTCTCGGCACCCAGGTAAAGGGAGTAAGCTTTCCAGAATTATAACAATTTGATTCCTCGTTGTCCTCCGAAAAAGAAAGAGTTATGACTTAAGCATCGGAGAAGATTCTACTGGAAAATCTTCCAATGCATCCCCTTTAATATTCGTGTTAATCTTGTAAACATTGATATCCTCTCCCGTAATTATCGTCGTGGGCTATGCTTTGATGATTCGTCATCCCGTCGTTAGCTTCCGGAACAAATATATTATAAAATGATCTGTGTGTTGGGATTTCATTAAGCATGACGAAAGCAGTAGGCTATGCAGTGATGATGGTCGCATGAAACCGAATTTGTCTACTATAGCTAGACTGATAAAAAATTCCTAGTGCTGAGGTTGTTTGATATGTAATTTTTTTTTTTGTCAATGCCGTTTCACATCCTTCGCTGAATAATTAATTTTTTGTCAAGTTTTAATTGATTTGCTCAAGAATGACTGGATATGCGTCATATAGGTCTATGGTTCATGCATAGTATAAAAGAACATAATTATTCAGTCATATCTCTTTTTATCCCAGTCATATTTTCCTTTTTATATATCAAGTCATTTCTCTTTATTTTAGAGTCACTTTTTTTTTTCTTTTTAATACTCCTATTCCTGAAGGAGTCGACGACGATGCTCAATCATCGGAATTCTGCCCACGTGGAAGTCGCTGTGGTGGGGAGGAACTCAGTGCCTCGCGAGATTAACACGAGCGTTAGGGGACACACCGGAAGGGGTCCAGCGGAGTCCACTCCGACGCTCAAATCAGTGGATTGATGGAGAGTTGAGGTAGCAGGAAAGGAAAATGAGTGTAAAGTTGAGAGAGCGTAACCTCCTTACCAGAGAGGTTGAACTACCTTTTATACTGAGGGTGGTAGATTAGGTGCATCTCCTCGTTTAGTGCCACGTCTCAGTGATTTATGTCACGTCCCCCTTTCTTTCGGCGGTTACTAGATGACTTTTGAAATGATCTGCGCCGTTGTTACGCTTTGGCCCGTTGCGACATTTAAGGGTCAGGATGACTCCTTACGACGGGGAGACTTATCCATAGCGAAAAAATGGGGGAGAGGAGGACCATTGCTTGAGGTTGAAGCTAAATCGGACTCCGCTACCCCGAGGTGAGCTCGGGGCCTTCTAACCCAGATGAGCTCGGGCGCTAGAATGCCCGAGGCGCTCTCGGGACCCCACCCCTCGAAGAGGGGGTCCCAGGAAGGATCTTCTGTCTATCCTCCCGAGGTGTGTTCCCCGAGGGGGGAGGGGGTCCTGAGGCTCGGGAAGGAGGGTCACTTCGACCCGACGTGTCATGCCACGCAGCTTCTTCATCCCACGTGCCTGTCCCAGGCTATCCAATCCTATCACAAGTCCCTCTCTTCAACTCCGATCGAAGGAAGTGTGGTTGACTGATCGGACTAGTGAGAAGACGAAGAAGCGGAGTTCTGGCGGGACTTGGTATCCATCCCCGCCCCTTCAATAATTATAAGGGACCTTCGAATTATAATCTCCGTCCCAAGTTCCAAGAAATCCTCCCTTTGATTTCACCATTTCCAAAAAGGCTTATCCGCCATAAAGGCGCCTGGCACCTTTTTTGATGGGGACAAGGTACCTCCGTGAAGGCCTCATCGCCACGTGTTTCAACGGCCACCTCGTCGAATTCTTACTGACGTGGGCCGCTGTAGTTGGCTCACGTCAGGAGACTGTCTCGGTGCAGCGGTTTCTCGCTTTCCGCGTGCCCTATCCCCATTGCACCCAGACAGGCGGCTTCCTGGGTATAAGAGGGGAAGATGGTGACATTAGGCCCACTTCTGGCTCTGCAACTGGGTGCACTTTGTCTTCCTCTTCGCCTGTTAGGTGTAAGTAGTCTGTCTCCTTCTCGTCTCCTCCCTTAGGAATCATGGAAGACTATCGAGCAGAATGGTATGAGTCCGTCTCTTCTAGAGTGAGGCCAGAGGCTCTGCAGGTGGCCACCGAGGCCTACGGCATCCCGACTGAGATGACGGTAGTTATCCCCAGGGTGGGTAGGCCAGACGCCGATGGAGCCTCCTGCAGGCATGTCGACCTTTTTCCTAGGGCAGATAGAGTTAGGACTCCGTTTCCCTATCCCTCCTTTCTTCACGAATATAGTCTCCTATTTCGATATTCCCCTTCACCAGATGACTCCCAATGCTTTCGCTCAGATAGGAGGGGCGTATATCATTTTCATGCTTTTTGATCTCCCTCCGACTCCTCATCTTTTTCACTCTTTCTTCGTCCCAATCGGCTCCCGAGGGGTCTTTAGTTTCGCAGCCCGACCGGGCCAAAAGTTTTTAGGAGGGTTTCCTTCCTCGCATAATGGGTGGAAGGAGAAGTTCTTCTTCATTCGACTGTCGTCATTACCCTTCAGTCCTCTGGGTTGGATAGAGGATTTGCCGACTCCTCCTACCTTAGAGAAATTTCTCCAGGGCCCTGTGTACTAGCATGCTAGGAAGGTACTCTCCGGTATATAATTCAGCAGCTCGGGGTTGGTGCAGAGTGAAGAGCTCATGTACCGGGCGGGCCTCAGCCCTAAAGTGACGCCAATCAGCCCCTCCCTGGGTATGTTCATCTTTTTCTTCAATGCTCGTTAGTTCTGACTGATGTTTTTTTTGTCTGGCTATTGCAGAGGAAGTCATGTTCGCCAAGGTGATGGGTCGGCTCATCCAGTGGGCGGAGGCTAACAAGGAGGCGTTGAATCCTCCTCCGGTTGTTTTCGGAGCCCCTCTTGCGCCCGCCGAGTCCTCGGAGGGGACTGCCGACTCGTCCCGTGAGATTGCTTCGCTCGAAAGGGTAGAAGTCACTGTTGCATCCCCGCCGATCGTGCGACGAGGGCTGTCTGATCAACAGGTTGACCCTGTGGCGGATCTTCCTCCTCGAGGTGGTTCTTCCCCGAGAGCTGTCCGTTCGACAGGGGTTAGCGAGGGGCCCTCCCCTCCGATGACTCCTTTAGAAGCCCAGTCCATTGGCCGGCAGAAGCGGCGACCCCCCAAGGGCTTAGGTCCTGAACAAAAAATTCGGCGCTCCGCGAGTTTCCCCATTCTTCCATCTGTGCCTGAGGAAGTTGCTCCACTCCTCGAGGAAATAGCGCTTGTTTTTGTTCCGCCGGTCTTAGCTCTGGAGGTGGTCGTCCAAGCACCCCCCTCTGGCTCTATTGATCCGACTACATCTTTAAAAGGTAAGGAGGTATTGCGTACCCAATACCGGATGAAACTGGACCGACTAAAGAAAAGGTTGGACGCAGCATTGGAGGCTTCCATGCAATCCTTCCCCTCGGTGCAGTTCAAGGAGGTTCCGACCGAAGGGGGTTTGACTGAGGGGACTTCTAGCTCCGAAGAGGATGACTCCAACCCTTCCAGTTTGCCACCTGAAGCCCCGGCAGTCCAACGACTTCCTGCTCGTCAGGGCTCGCTGCCATCCGTGGGCCAAGGTAACATGCCAAGTACTCCTAGGGGGGCAACCGTACGAGTCTCGGTCGGCTCACTAACCACCCTTCGGGAGACCCTTCTGAAGGTACAAGTTACTGTTGCATTAGCCATTCTTGTGCATACTCTCTGACTTCTTGGTGTAATGATAGGCGACCGAGGATTGCCTTACCGCTAGTCGAGGCTTATATTCATGGCCTCAAGTCGAAATCCTAACCCGCCGGGCCCTGAGATCGGAGGTCGCGGCTGACCACGAGCACCAAGCAGGGCTCATGCAAGAGGGGGTCAGCACCGAGCAGGGCTCATGCAAAAATAATTGTTTTACAAATTAAATTATTATACAAATAAAAAATTAACCGACACATACCTTTGCTGTAACATTGGGCAGTTGCGCTTATCATGTGACACACCTCGATGCCCACATCCAGGATATAAACGAGACTTTGAGGTTGACTTTTCCTTTGATGATTTCAATCTTTTCCCGCATCCCTTCGTTCTTACTAATGAAGGATCAAAAATATTAGAGGACTCATTCATAGATTTCTTCCTTTGACCTTCATTATCGCATGTTCTACTAATGTTTATCTCTTTAATTTTGTTGTAGATACAATCCAATTGTTCATCCAAGAACTTTGTCCCCTCATCAGTCAATGATGCATCATCAATTAATAGTGAAGATTTAAAGGATAACCTTGAATGTCTTGACATCAAAACCCTTTCTGGATCATCGATGATATTTTGCTCTCCCAAAGCATATATTGCTCCAACCTTTGCTTCTTGTGTCCATCGTTTGAGTATATACTTATTAAGCAAATGAAACACTTGGTTGATACAAAAAAAACTAACATATGTCTGCATGGAATGCCATCAAACTCAAATTTTCTACAACTACAATATATGTTGTCCCTCTATTTGTTATGTGTTAAAACCCATGGTTTCGAGGAAGAAGAATTTTGGAAATTCATCACATGATAAACCACTGAGTCAACTCCCATAGATACAACTGAGTCAACTATCATAGATACTTGGTGCACATAATAAGCATGACTCTCACTCATTTCATTTTGAAACTCTATCCATTTCTTTTTCGTATACAACTTAACCATTTGAGATTCCATAGGCTAGTTTGTCTTAATCCTAGGATGCTCATTCATATCAATATGATCTGCAACTAACTCATTGTGTCTTTGGTGTCTCAATGCCCTATTAAACCGGGTGATAAAATCCATCAATGAATTTTTATTTGAAACATATTTCTTGAAAAATGCATATGAACCTTCAGATCTCTGACTACTAGATATTCCAGCACAAAAAATATGGCTAAAATATGTTGGCACCCACTTATGTCGCAATTCATACATCAAAGTCAACCAATCATTTTTCTCCAGATTAGCACACTTGATAACCACTTCCCATGAATTCTCAAACTCATCCGGTGTTGTAGAATTTCTAATGACATTCTTAATACTTTGATAGTAGTCACGAAAAGTCAAAGGATCCAATTTATCTGGAAATTTATTTAGTATGTGTCACAAACAATATCGATGCACTGTGTTAGGGAAAACTTGGGCAATAGCTTTTGTCATAGCAGAATCCTGATCAGTAATGATTACATTTGGCGCTCCTTTAAGCATGACTTCTATGAACTTGGTAAGTAGCCAAACAAAAGACTCAGTTTTCTCATCACTTATAAAACCGCAACCAAAAATAATTGTCTGATAATAATGATTAACTCCTACAAATGGTGCAAAAATCATCCCATATTTGTTGGTGTTATATGTTGTATCAAATACAACCACATCACTAAATACACTATATGCAGCCCTTGAGACATGATCCGCCCAAAAATACCTACTAAATCTGTTTTCTGAATCAGCTTCATATTCAAAGAAAAAGGTTGGATTTTTCTCTTTTTCGGATGCGAATAGGTCAATTAGTGTTTCAGCATCGATACCCTTTTGTTCATCCCTTTGATCTCTCTCAAAGTTTCTAATATCTCTTTCTAAACAACCAATTCGCTCGAGCGCTCCATACTCTATCTCTAATAAACACATTTGTTGGCAAGTTGGCACATTGGCCTCTGAAAACTATTGAGTCAATGCTTTTTTTTGCTGTTGAAACTTTACGATGTGATCGTAGTAAATGCACTTTTGAAGGAGTCGAGAGTGCATGATTGTGACCTTCCATGAAATTAGTGGCAATCCAATTAGGTCATGTTTGTTTCTTGACAAGTGAAATCTTTGATTTACAACCAGTTTGAACTTCGCCACGTACTCTTTCTTTTATCTGGTGATCACCTTTTGCTTGTTTATTCTGTTGATCATCTGTTTGTCCTTCTTTAAAGCATACAAATGTTTTCCACACTACTTCATTTGTAATCTTATTTTTCTTGCTACTATATATTCTTGCACT
Organism: Boesenbergia rotunda; assembly: GCA_024364735.1. NCBI lineage: Eukaryota > Viridiplantae > Streptophyta > Magnoliopsida > Zingiberales > Zingiberaceae > Boesenbergia > Boesenbergia rotunda. Next base: position 84,931 of record JAGFNQ010010334.1, on the reverse strand, counting down.
AAATTCGGATTCACGTGCATATTGATTATAGAATGAAAATGCCTCATCTATTGATGAGAATTTCATCCCATATTTTGGCTTTCGATCATCAGCAACTTGAGGAATAAATAGTTGATCATCATTGCAATTTCATCCATTACTGGAAAACTCTGCATATTATCATCATAGGGCAAGAAATAATTTTCTAAATCAAATAGTCATTTCTAAAAAAAACAGGATGTTGTTAAAAAAAATAGGAAATAAATTGGATTGTCAGCCATTTCTAAATCATAGTATTTTCTATGTGATTGCAAAAATCAAACATTAAAGAAATTTACAGTAGATGAGAGCTAAAATCTAACCACTACAACATTGCACATAATTAAACAAGTTATGGAACCCCAGAAAGCGAGAATGAAATAAGGAATGGAACATTGCACATAATTAACCACTGCAACATTGCACTGAAGATTTGTTTTTCCATAGTACCAAAAGCGAGAATGACATCATTGTGAACATACAGACCTAAGGTATGGAACCCATAGTTTGCAAAATCGCGATCCTGGATCGTAGGATCGTACGATCCTACGATCCTAGATCATAAATCGATCCAGAATCGCGCAGAATCGATTTTCGAGCAGAATCGTAGGATCGGACAGAATCGGATAGGATCGGACATGATCGTAGTAGAATTGGAACAGGATCGGTGAAAGCTTTAAAAGGTCATAACTTTTGATTCAGATTCAACCACGTGACGTATAATATATCAAATCGAAACTCATTCAAATATCTATAGTTAGTTTTAAGGTTGAATTCCAAAAAATATTATTTAAAGCCATTTCAAAGGCCTAAAAGATTTTTAGTCTTTTTTATTATTATTATTTTTATCTTTTATAGAGTTAGTGTTAGAGTTTTAAGATTATTTAAACATCTGTTTAATTATTTTTAGTTAGTTTTTTATCAATAATATTATGTTATATCTTTTTCCTAAAATGATAAATTTTTAGAGGTCTATTATCTAATAGGTTGACAATTAAATTGGATCATCTTGTAATCAATGGAATATTCTTGAAGTTGAACGTGATTATTATCATTACAATGTTAATAGAAATTGTATATTCTTTCATTTTAAAGGTTTTTGCTAGGATCGTACGATTTTACGATCCGATCCCGACCGATCCGATCCTGACCCCAAATCGATCCTGCGTAGGATCGCGATTCTATGAACTATGATGGAACCCCAGAAAGAGGCTAGGGGTTTGGAGTTTTCAGAGTTAGGGTTTTATAGTTCAAGGTTTTAGGATTGAGGCTTTAAGAATTTGGGATTTTAGGGTTTAGGCACAAACACATTGCAAGATTTTGGGATTTTTGGCATAATAATGAAATACTTTTAAATTGCCGCTTTGACTAGAAGAGATGACTCAACGGCTTCGGATGATCCGATGAGAGTGAGAGGAATGAAGCCTTAAGTAACCTGGAGGAGACAACTTGGATTCAGGGAGAGAGATGGCTCGTCGGCAAAGAGATGGAGCGCGAGAGAGATGGCTCGTCGGCGAAGAGATGTAGCGCGGAGAGATGAAGCGTGGCGGTGACGAAGAGTCGCGAGAGAGAGGGGGAGGGAGGCCGCTTGGCTTCGGTCATCGAAGAGAGGTCGGGCAGTTGGATTCGGGGAGAGGGATGGCTCGTCGGCGAAGAGATGGAGCACAGAGAGATGAAGCGCGACGGCGGTAAAGAGTTTCGCCCTAGCTCTCATCGACGCGATGGATGGAGAGAAAAGAATAGGTTTAAGAAAATTAATGAGAGGGAGAGAAAATTTTTAATTTAAAAAAAAAATAAGCCACGTTGGATGTGTCGCGCACAAGACGCGCAGCGATCTCCCGCAGGATATTGCTGCTGTGTCTATATATATATAGGAGATTGATATTGTGCGCTCCCAGCCCATGCGCGTCCATGTGCGACATCCCATTTTTTTTATAAATTAAATAATTCCTCGGAAAAAAAAAATTTATTAATTTTTTTTTGTTTTTTTCCTCCTCCCACCGCTCGAGCAGCTGCTCGTCTTCTTCGTTGGCGCGGCAGACGGTGGACGGTGGCGGCGACGGGCGAAGGCGGCGACAGGCGGAGGGGGTGACGGCGGACGGAGGCGGCGACGGCGGACGGAGGCGTCGACAGCAGCCGTAGGCGGCGAGGCAGTCGGGCCTCGCCGCCTACGGCTGCCGTCGCCGCCTCCGGCTGTCGTCGACGCCTCCGTCCGCCGTCGCCGCCTCCGTCCGCCGTCGCCGCCTCCGTCCGCCGTCGCCGCCTCCGTCCGCCGTCGCCCCCTGCGCCCGTCGCCACCTCTGTCCGCCGTCTGCCGCGCCAACGAAGAAGACGAGCAGCTGCTCGAGCGGTGGGAGGAGGAAAAAAACAAAAAAAAATTAATAAAAATTATTTTTCTAAGGAATTATTTAATTTATAAAAAAATGGGATGTCGCGCATGGGCTGGGAGCGCACAATATCAATCTCTTTTATATATATATATATATATATATATATATATATATATATATATATATATATATATATATATATATATATATATAAGCGACCACGGCTTTGTTACGTTGCAAGTTTGGCTGTGCAAAACTCGACTCAAAGGGATATCCACGTAGGACGTCTCTCTTAGTCGCGCCTGAGAGAGCGCCCATGTGACAGTCGCCGATCAGCACCGCCACATATAGCTGTCAACAGTCAACATTATAATTCTAAATTTTAAACCTGACAAAATTCTAAATTTTAAAACTTAGACTATACAAAATATAATATATACATGGTAAGAATTTTTGGGCTATTCCAGATTTGATGACGCGGCTCCGCGCATAATTCAACTGCGTTTGGATCCCTTCGACGGACCTAGCCGGCCGGAATATCGGACTGTCTGCAACCATTCGCAGCGCCTCGCTGACGGCTGGCCTGAGCTGTCATTGCTCAGTTTCTTAATTGCCCTTCAGTGTTGACCCACGTACGGCTAGCTGCATGCGTTCTTCGCTAGGTAGCTTCATGTTGTCCAAACAAAACACGGACTGGACGAGCGACCGATTAAAAATTAATTAAATAAAATACTGAAACAGATAACAGATAAATTTCGAAAGAATTAATTTAAGGGTAAATTTTCCTAAACTCCCCATTTACCAAGTCAATTTTGTATGCAATCTCTACCCAAACATTTCTTTGCATGCAGTCCCTGATACGATGTTTGATGAGTATTATTTGAAGAAAATTGAATATATATAAAAGTTAGAAAACTAAGTATAACAGTTTGCAACCACCACATCAATAACCCTGTACTTAATTTTCACTCTTTTATACTCAAGTTTCACTCTTTTATACTCAGTTTTCACTGATATATACTCAGTTTTCACCCTTTTATACTCAGTTCCATCAGGGAGCAAAAACAAACAAAAACTTGTGTCGGGAGTGAATGCAAAGTTTCACTCCCCATTAGGGATTTAAAGCAACTTTACCGTTAATTTAACGTATTAAATTTTTTTATTGATAATCAAGATAAATCGAAAAATATTTGTAGTGGACGATCCAGAAGACAACGTCCAGGGTTCGCGTCTTATTTAAAAAAAAATCTTATAAATATGTCGTAGTTAGAAATCAAATTGTAAATATTTGAGATAACAATCAATTGCTCTACCACTCTACTATAGTCTCGGGGACAACTGAAAATTAATTAAAATTAGAATAATGATTGGGAGAGTGAAAATGGGAGAGTGAAAACCATAGTGAATGATGTCACACCTTGCATGCACGATCTCCGACGGGTTCATCGTGCCCCTCAGGATATAGTTTGATTCGGGACGACAGTCGAAGGTCACTGATGGTGTCCAAGCGACAATCAAACATATATATGTAAAGTACCACATCATATCACGTCATAGCATATCATTTATTATAATTTTCACTCTCTCATTTTTCACTCTCTCTATCATTCCTCTTAAAATTATGCAAATTATGCATGCATTCGGCAATCCCATCTCTGACCGGTGATCAGGTTCTAAATTCTGTTGTATGCCGCCGTGTTTTTTTGAAGAATAAGAATTAATGGACGTACGCCATGGGGGACCGAACCCGTCCACCAATCGAGGGAGAAGGGAGTAGCCACTCGATGTAATTTAGATTATGCTTAATAGACAATTTTTAAGCAAGATTACATCTAATGATACACGCGCACACATAATTCTTGACATTATAATAATAATGAATCATATTTTATACATGAATTTTTTAATTATATTGTAAGAGTCGTAAAAGAATCAAAATATTTGCGAGTAAATTTGGATTTTAATATTTATGAATAAGGGTTATAAATTATTCATAAATAATATTTATGAGCATTATCTACGAATAAAAAATTTATAAACAATGTTCAATGATAAATCCATCGTCAAATTTATAGATTAATATTTTTATAAAAAAAATTAAAAAACTAACTGTAGGACCCCTTATATTGATGTATATTGCACTTCTAAAGCTCTATATATTGTCCACGTGCAAACTTTTTCATTCTTTTAAATGCAAGAATCTCATTAGTGAAATACAGTGGCACACTTTATTTATTGAAATTGCAAATGTTGGTGTAAAATCAAATTTTATCGATTGAAAATTGTGCTAAAATTTTCAGGGACTTCAGGGAAGCAGCCGCGGTGGTGATCCACAGAGATGGGTTGGTGGGGTCGTACCACCGGAGGACTTTGCTGCCGAGGCTCCATCCAGAGAGACTGGCAAGGACCTTGACGTTTGGGTGCCGGGATTTCATGGTCCGGACGGTCGCCGGAGTGAGCGTGGAGGCCCAGTTGGCTGAGAAGACGTCGTTCCGGGTGCTGCCGGAGCGGTCTGCGTCAATGGCAAAGCTCAGAATGAAGTGGAAATCCATGTTGGGGTCGACCGGCATGTGCGTAAATTTGGTAAAATTCGTATGTCCATCCTCTCCACAAACTACCGACGGTATCAGAATTATTAGTCCCCATGATTCATCTCCCTTCGTATTAATCTTGGGATTGGTTGGTGGAATGTTGGGACGAACGAATCATCTTTTTGCCATCATGATTAATTAATGATGATAAATTATAACAGCTAAATATATAATGAATAAATAATCTATGAATGTACCACAAATTTTGTGGAAGAGAATATTTATTGCAACTAAATAGAGAGGCAATTTGATCTTTGTCATGTCGAACATGGCTTACGGCACCAGCTTGTGAACTTGGAATTAAAGACCTTCAAGGCTTCAACACAGCAGATTTTATATCATATCAGAAGCCGGCTCGATTAGATTCGCCAGTTAATTAATATTGAGAAATGTCATAATATATATTGTTGTTAATTAGTTACCTACCTTCGATTAATCCTAAGTTATATGTAACCTTGTCTCATGGATGGTGTGTCCTAGCTGATCGACAATTAATATTTAAAAAATGCTAATTATATTGTAAAGATGTATTTGGTTAGTTCTTGAAGATGTTTAATATAAATGTTTTATATGTGTAAAAGAGATCGACTATATTTATTTTAGAATGAAGGAAATCTATATCTACCGACAACGTTTTCTTGCCTTCTCAGTGGCTCTACGTACAGATGTTAGAAAGGCTGGAGCTACGAAGCCTGTTCCTGAGGCCAGAGCTAACGATAAGTAATGATCGATCTTGATGATATATATATAGGATGACAGAAAGCAGTTGCAATCCTGACACTTGTTGTTAATGTCGTCAGTCTTTTGTTGATGGCTGCATTAATTTATAGAATGGACGTTTACTTTGGGACTTGAAGCCACCCTCCTCCTACCATACTCGATTGCAGCTGTTGGTCTTTCCCTGTAATAGTTGATCTGAGGAATGCCTTTCTTTTTCTTTTACCTACTGAAAGATAAGATGATGATGAGCTTCGATCCATCTTTGTGCAATGAGGTAGAGCTTTATCATTTCCTCTCAGTACTGACTAATTAAAACCACTCATTACGTTGTTTAATTTCAAGTCTAATCCATTTGCCTGTGTTAATAGACTAAAGTAATATTTACCCAAATTATTTTCTGGATCTAGAAGACAAGGTTTTTCAGAAAAGTTTAATTGTATGGATACCTCCTAAAAACTTCTGACAGTAATAAAATATTACTGACATAATTGGCTACGTCTACAGAAGATTAATGAACTGAGTATTTCCTGTTTGATATATATTAATTTCTTGTAAGACAAGATTTGTCCTTCTTCGGAATAATAAATCAGACGGACAGATGAAAGAAAATAATAACAATAATTAATAATTACGTTACAGATAACATTCTTTAATTTTTTGCAGTCTCACTGCCAAGGAAGAAAAGTGCATTGCCTCAATTACCAACGTGGTGCTATAAACTATGAGATAAACTGATTTCTCATGCACGTAAACATTTATACACAAACACACAAACAGCTCAAGCTAAATCCACCTTTCTATTTCTCCTTACGTCCGTTGATTCATTTTGTATATTTTCCAACAATAAAAAGGAATTCTCGTGATCATTTAGATAAATTAAAATTTACATCTGATTATATTAATCTTCCCAAACAAGATCGAGTTAATTTCTACCCCATAAATTGTAAAGTATTAAAAGTAATGATGAAAGTTAGAATCTGATCATTACTTTATCATATGTTGTCACATTAAATTAAACAATGTATATTGTATATTACTATAGTATGAATCCTTAATATTATATGTTCATAAAATATAGAAGACAGGATCGAAGTCATGCATATTCATGTAATATTACATATATATATATACATCTGATCTTCTGTAGAACTAGTTAATTATCCAAACCCTTATTCCATGTGTTTAATATTCTTAAGCACCGCATAATTATTGCGTGAAATGATGAAAGCCAAAGCATAACCCAGGAGGAGGAGGAGGAGGCGGTGACATGGCGGAGGACGAAGCAGCAGCGCTGCCGAAGGGAGACGGCGGAGGTTGGTTATTGTTACTAAAAGACTGCAGCTGATGGACCTGGCGTTTGAGAAACTTGACGTAGCGAATGGCCTCGTCGAGCATGGAGGCGGTGTCCATCTTGGTGCCGCCGGGGACGAGGCGCTGCAGGATGCGGATCCGCTCGCTGATGCGCTCCCGTCGGATCCGCGCCGCCACGCTCTGCGGGTCGTCGCTGATGCGCACGTTGCGGCGACGAGGCTTCCTGATGGTGGCCGGGTCGATGTCCACCGGCTGCATCGCGGCGATCCGGTACATCATTTCCTTCATCGCGCCCAAATTACTCTTCTCCTCCTCCTCTTTCTCCTCCTCCGGTGCCTCTTCCTCATCCTGATCATCTTCCATGGGGACCTGCTGGTGCTCTGTTATGAAGGGGTGCGGATCGAGGGGCTGAAAGAATTGGGAGGCGTGATCGAGAACGAACTGATTCCCCACGCTCATCGTCATCTCGTGATCCCATGAGCTGCTGCTGCTGCTGATGTTATCAGCCATAAAGAAAAGAAAAAGGCAATGAGTATGGGCGAAGAGGAATCGAAAGAGTGATGGGCAGAGTAGAAAAAACAGAATGAGAGAGAGAGAGAGTGTTTCGAGATTCATTTGAGCCCTAGCTACTATAAATTGTGATACAATTTGAAATTTCTTTAAGAAAAGAAAGATGATAGGGAAAGTGAAAATGGAAGAGTGAAAGGCAAAGTGAATGACGTGACACTTTGTATATATCGATCTCCGACGGGTTCACCGTGCCCCCCAGGGTATAGTTTGATTCGAGGTGGCGGCCGAAGGCCGCCGATGGTGTCCAAGCGATAATCGGACGTGTGTATGTAAAGTGTCACGTCATTCACTTTCCTTTCACTCTTCCATTTTCACTCTCCCATTTTCACTCTCCCTATCATTGCTCTTTCTTTAAAATATAAAAACTTAAAAGGGCTTTGTGGTTGGAAAACAATTATAATGAAGAGCGCAATAAAGAGCGTAAATTGACAGCGTAAAATTCAACGTGAATGATGTTGTATTTTTCATGTACATGTCTGATTGCTGCATGAGTATTGACAGTAGCCTTCGGCTGTTGTCCCGAACCAAATTATAATTTGTGAGGGTACGATTAATCCATCGAAGATCGCTACAATTGAAATGTCATATCATTTATATTAAATTTTACATTGCGAAGTTATATTGTATATTATTTTTTATGACGAAAATCTTAATCTGCCACGCTGACTACTGCAATATTGTTTGGCCTTGTGTTTAATTTGTTAGCGATTTTTAGGATGGTTGGTCAAGTGTAGCAAAGTGTAGAAACGACAAATGGGAGAAGAAGATAAGGAATTAGCCTCGATCAGATATATGATCAATTCAAAATGATCGGATTGCAATCTTTTGTACATCCCTAGGGAAAGAATCTCTTTTTCTTTATTATCTCGTTCGTAGCGGCATCATTCAAATGCAATACTTTGCTACGGATGGCACGCCGTGTGTCCCTGTGAATTCAGGACGTCAATATAATATAGACACTTTGATTTTATTTCAGAAGTCTATATTCAATACAGACGTATGTGTGAGTATTACAGAAATAATTATTTTTTTTATATTTTAAGATATATTTAAGATTTATAATTTTAAAATTTAATAATTAGATTATAATATATTTAAACCCGTAAAATTTTTACTAGACTTTCTTTTTGGTATTAAAAATAAACAAATTTAGATATTTACAGAGTATATTATATATTTAGCGTTTAAAATTTTAAAATTTAAAGATTTAATTATAACTGTTTAAATTAATAAGATTTTTCATTAGAATTTAAGTTTCTTTTTTGGATTATAATGTTTAAATAAAAAAATTTATATGTTAATAAGGTATATTATAAGATTAAAAAGATTAAAAATTATTTATTAAAAAGTTTTAAAAAAAAACAACACAGACGCCTCCATTAATACATACGTTTGGATTCTCACAGCATAACGTTGATAACGATCCGCAATTTTAAATATATATGTTTTCATATATATTTTCATAAATTTTCCTGCTTAGCAATTTACGTTAAGCAATTTTAAATATATATATGAAAACATAAATTCTGTGCTTAGCAAACAAAGCACCACAGCGGCAAGCAAAGCAGGAGGGATCTTTTATGAAAACATATGTTGTATTTGTTGGCCATGAACCAAGAATTTATGAAATATGGGCAGAAGCTTCTCATCATGTTATTGGTTTTAAGGGCGTCATACACAAATCTTTCAAAAGTAAAGAGGAGGCATAAGGAGCTTTTGATGCATACTTACATAAAAATCAGCACCAATTACCTTTGCATCTAGTCAGAATGAAATATCATGTGCAACATCAAGTTCAAGGTCAAGTTCAAATTTAGAGAGTAAACTTTTGAAGTCTGAAAAAATTACTAAGTTGAAAGATGCATTGAAAGAGATAGAACATCAATTGGATTCTCTTATGATTAGTGATGGTGATGTTGATGATTAGGCATTGTATTTTAAGTTGTCTTATGAGTTGAATTTAAATATTGATGTTATTTGAATGGTTGCAAGTGTGGTATTGAACTTAATACAGTGAATGGTTGGAAGTGTTGTATTGAACTTAATACAGTGAATGGTTGCAAGTTTCACCTAAATTTATTTGAATGGTTGCAAGTTTCACCTAAATTAAAAATATCCAAGAATGACATAAAATAATTTGCTTGCTAAATTGTATTTCATTATTTCAAAGTATGTTCTAATGGCTTTCTACAATGTGCAACCCACGTTATTAGTATGGAAGTCAAAAATACGCATAGCTTATGGTACAAATGAAAGCTTTTTGCACGTATGTGTAATGGATGTTCTAGCACACCAAGACTAACTGATGAGAACATTTTGACTGATGGTGAACTTAGTGGCTTTACTGCGGATAGTCATTTCTTAGTCAATTTATATAGAACTTACTGAAGCCTGAATCCTATTTAAGAGCAACTGAATTACTAGCATAATTGGACCTTTGGTAGATTTCTATTGCTTCAGCTCATAGCTTAGATTGCAATATCATCCAACTAAAGAAAAGTAACGACTATTTAGAAAGAATTGATAGGCAAATTTTGAAACCTAAATTGTACAAATACTGAACTATATTTGAAAGAAGAGCAGGTTGACAATGACGAGGCACAAGGTAACTGAATCTTTGATGAACACCAATTTTAACTTGTCCAAACTCAGTTCTTAACCCAATGGTCTGAGTTGCATTGTTCTATGCTTAATCAATAGCATTGCTCGATATATAGTTTTTACATAACATGTAATAGGGATTGCCCAATAGAATTGTAGGAGTCTGTGGCCGGTTTCATCTTTGTGCCACCAAAGCGTTCTCATTTGCAAGAGTTATTACATTCGACTTAAGGGAACTCATTTTCTGCAAAATATGGAAAGGAGTTTGTTGCATCTGTGTCTGAGTTGCAGCCAGAAAGCAATGTCAATCGCACTGTAAGAAACATAGTCCACTGTCCATCTGCTATTTGCTTCTTTTTAATCTTGTAGTTAACTCTCTTCTGTAACTTCTGCAGATAATTGAGAAGCTTTCAGTTAAAGCTGAAGATTAAGGTTTTGAAAGCAATTGTAAAAATGTACAATCTCGAGTGGTATTCATCAAGCACTGAAGTAGAGCTAAGTAAACAACATGAAGACTTACTGCTAAATTATATCTTGAGCTTTATGTCTCTGTTTGTTTTTTTTATATAAATCATCCAGTAAGAATATCAAGACTTGGCTATTACTATCCATAGTCCTGTTTTTCTTCTAAGCTATGGTCCTGTTTTAGCAAAGGAGGAGTTTCGTCCTTTTAATTGCTGACAACATGTTACACAAAGTATCAGATGATCATTTGTAATGAAATCATCATCATAGGTGCATATCACTTCCTATGCATATCAAGTCCCTACTAAGTATCAGATGATCGTTGTCATATCGATATCCATACATATCAGAACATCTAACTCATATTGATAAGCATGCAATCATATAGATTGTACAGAATGATAAAGTTACAGAATTAGAATGATAAAGTTACAGAATGATAACTTTAGATTGTACAGAATGATAACAAGCAGAATGATAACTTTAGATTCTAAAAAATTGATTGCATAACCTCAATCATTTATTAAAATTTTGTTTAAAAAAATCTTATTTTGTATCGAAACTTTATCCCAATCTGAGAAACAGAGAAAAGCTTAGCAAACACAGCACAGATCATCTCCGGCGACCAAAAGGCTTAGCAAACAAATCACCACAGCGGCAAACACAAAACATCTCCGATCGTGAAACAGAGAAAAGCATGAAAACACACATAGCTAAAAACAGTGCCGATCGGGATCATCGAACACACGGGAAAAAAGATCGTGCGATAAAACTAACACAGGGGAACGACGGCGTACAAGACCCAAACAGAGGATGGAGGGAGAGGAGCGAGAAAGCGGAAGACTAGTAGTACCTTCAAGTGCGAACCCTGACGGATTCGCTCTCCACTACTCCTCGGGTGCTCGAATCGAAGAACCAGAGATAGTTAACGCGAACGAGACGAAGAAGCAGCAAAGCTTTCACTATTCTTGGAGATCTCCACCTCTCGATTCCACGTCCCGTTGGTAGGGTCGACGACAAAGCGAAACGCTTGGAGGCGTTGTAGCTTGGAGGAGGGTTCGACGGCGAAGCCCTAGCTTGGAGGCGCAACCAGATTGAACAATAGGAGGGCTCGTCGGCGAAGAGTAGGAGGGCGAGAGAGGAAGGCGGCGAAAACTTTCGCCCGGGTGAGTCGCGCGAGATTGGGAGTTTTGTTGTTAAGAAATTCTTTTTAAAAAAAGAATTAAGAGAGGGAGAGGAAATGTTTAAAAACAGAAAAAAATAAAAAAAAGCCACGTCGAGCTCCAGCTTCGCCTGTCGCGCACGCAGTCGCGTTTTCCACTCGCGCAGGGGAACATCTATATATATATATATATATATTTGTTTTTATGTTGCGTGATGTGCGGTATTGAAAAGGAACGTGCAATGGGAGGTTTCCTACTATCATATCAGTTATCCATAGATATATATAGAGTTTTAATGTGCTCTAAATCTTTCACTGTATATTCGTGCGGATTTGATGGAAAACATCTTCCATGCAATGATATAAGGGAAGGTGCCTTCCATTACTTTTTATTTTTTAAAAAAACTTTTATTTTTAAAAAAATTAATATTTCCTCTAATAAATCTTAAATACCTATAATATATCTTGTAAACATCTAAATTATTTTCATTAACACCATAATCTAAAAAGGACGACTAAACTCTAAGAAAAAATTTTATTAACTTACTCACTGTAACTCAATTCCTAAATCCTAAAATTTTAAACGTTAAATCCTTATAATATCTCCCATGAGCATTTAAATTCTTTTTGTTTGAACACTATAACTAAAAAAGACGACTAAATCTTTAAAAAAATCTTATTAACTTAAATCACTCCCTGTGGACCGCTCAGGCAGGTGTCACGTACGCGGTCCGCAGGAGATCATTTTGCTATATATAATTCACTAATCCTATATCTAATAAGATGAAACAAGCAAAATTCAAAGTTCATCGCATACACATTATATCATAAAAGGGGAAAAAGAGCAACCAGAGTGGGCATAAAGCAATGGTATGAAAATCATAAACAGTTCACTATCCCTAGCACACTGAGTGCTTGAGAAAAACAAATCTGCCGAGTATGAAACAGTCGCCTAAAATGGGATTATCCAAAGTGACTACCAACTCCAAGCGTATTAGTCAGAAGGTAGGAAAAACTTGAGTAACTAAACATTTTGATTCTAGTGACAGATTACGCGCAGAACATCTAGTGATATAAACAAAGAAACTAACCATTTTAGCAAAAAGGGATTTTTCTTTCCGAGACTTCATAAGCCACCTCAGTAGTCACCCTTTCACTAAGGCTAAGTTTGATAAGAAATAATTAATCTTGTAAACATTACAAGATTAATTATTTTGTTTGGTATAGTTTTAAAATTATAATGTAATATAATCTGTATTATAAAAATTAATTAAAGTATTGTAATCTGAATTACAAGGCCAACAATATATAATTTGGATTACATTACAAGCTTAATTAGGTCACAAACTAGATTATATTACCTCTGAAGAAACGCAGTCTAAATGTAGATGGAAAGATCACCGTAAACTACGAATTTAACATATAGAATTCCAATAGCAGAAAACCGCATGAAATAATCCGGATAAGAAAACCCTAATCTTTGAAAAGTGGCTAACGGGAACTCACTTGAAGATGAGCTAGGGTTCGCCACGGCGGAAGCAGTGAGTACTCAACGTCTTCCTCAGTGGCTGTGAAGGGCAGATCGGGAGTGTTCAATAGCGATCGGGAGGAATATTAGGACACAAACCTGAGAGCGCATCGCGATGCGGTGCTGCGAGCGGCGCGGTGCTGCGCACTGCGTGCGAGCGGCCCCGTGTTGCGGGCAAAAACTTCGTGCGGCTGCGGCTGAGGAAACGAGGAGAAGGCGAAAGACAAATAATTAGATTAACTAATTATATAATTTTTATTAATTTATAGATCATATTTTTTAAAAGAAAAATAATATTTTAAGTAATTTTTTTTAAAAAAAAACTCATTAAATGATGTGACATTTTATATGCAGCGATCTTCGACAAATTCATCATACCTCTCAGAATATAATTTTATTTGGACGGCGGTCGGAAGCCGCCGATAATGTTCGAGTGATAATCAGACGTGTGCATGTAAAATATCATGTTATTCACTGAGTGTTTCATTGAGTTTTTTCATTAAGTGTATCAGAGTTCTTTTTAAAAATCGTTAAACGTAAAAAAAAATTCTAGATAACATTTTTAAAAAACATTATAGTAGATATAAAAAAAACACGTTCATAGGTAATATTATTTAAAAAGTGTTCTTTTATAAATAAAAATAAAAATGGATAACGATTTCCATTAAAAACATTGTTAACACTTTTTATTAAAAAACATTATCTTTAAGGGGGCGTTTGATATATATATTCGGTAATAAAAATGATAATGAGTTTTGATTGAGAGATTTATGAGTTTAATGATAACCTAGTGGGGGTTGAGTTATCAAATCAAGAGTATCATATTCATATTTTGATTCTGATTCTCGTATACCAAACATCATCAATGCGAATGAAATAGATTTCATTCTCATTCCTGCCTTCTAAACACGCTTACCAAACGCCCACTAAGTGTTGTGTATGAGAATTTTTCTTATAGTAAACGTTATGATAATAACATAGTTAAGATATTAGCAATTTAGGGTATGTTTAGTTGGGGATTATCCATCTAAGGTTATCAACGAAAATCTTATTTAGTTTACATAATCAGCGAATTTCAAGTAATGATCGATGCCCAACACGTCAGTAAAAGGGGCATGCAATCCGGAATCGAAAAACCTTAGGAAAGTAAAGTTTTTCTTGATCCCGGGTTTATGAAACTTATCATTCCAAAATTATCCTCCAATATTTACATGTTAGCTGAGCACCAGTTGACTGGGTTTGGTAGCAGTCGACTAGTATGGGGCTGAGTTGTTTTGTTAACAGCTCTCATCTCTATTTAAAGAAGAATTTCAGACTTTAGAAGGATTAGTTCTTTAGTAGAAAACCTTCTTGGTCAAGTGCTCAAACTTCCAAAGTTCATCTCTTCTTTCTAACCCTAATTCTCGATCTTGTAAAGGGGAAGAGTATCTTGTGAAAGATTATTCTCCACCGAGAAGGAAAAAACTTTAGCCGGAGATTATCGAGAACTAATCCACTGGAGAATTGAGAGATTGTCCACCTCAAGAGCACGCCGTGGAGTAGGAGCAAACAATCTCCGAATCGCGTAAAAAGTTATTGTTAGCATTGTTTCTAATTGTTTAGTTTGTATTTCCGCTAATGCAACTAACTGTGTAGGAAGAAAAGACGATTTAGTTGAGAAGTTATTCCCCCCTCTCTAACCGAACCATCGATCATCAATAACAATGTCTCTTTTCCCTTTACAATATGAGAATTAGGGTTTGAGGAAGAGAGAAGACTTGGAAGCTTTGAGCACTTAATCAAGAATGTTTATCACTGAAGAGCTAACTTTGCTCAAGTCTAAAAGTTTCCCTTTAAATAGAGGAGAGAGTTGTTAACAAAATAGCTCAGCCCAACATCTGTCGACTGATGGCAATCCCAGTCGACTGATGCTCATCCAAACGACTAAATTTCAAACATACCAGTCGACTGTCATCCAGACCAGTCGACTGATCTTACTATTCGAAACTCACAAATGGTTCAGTCGACTAGTGTCTCTACCAGTCGATTGATCCTATTACACACTCACATTCATCCTCTCTGAAATCACTCTTTGAAACTCTCTTCTTTTGGATCTTGTCCCTCGGATGCATCCAAGCTCTCGACTCATTCCGATGTCATCCTTCGCGTATGCCTTGATGTCTATTTCTCTCGGATCCACTGCGTTACTCCTCGTCCGGCGGTCTCTCGAATGCACCATCCTTCATCGACTCTAAAGACCCAATCACCAGGATGAGATCTCCTAAATGTGTGTTCCACCAAATCCTGTATAACTCAAACACACATCAAATCAATATGAAAATCTAATTTAATTATATTGATACACATATCAAAATCTATAATCCATCTGATTAAACCTGAGTCGATTGCACCAACAATAATATCTGGGGACGAGTTGTCAGGGGCATTTGGGGTGAGTGTTATCACTTTTTGTCACCATAGAACTCTGATACCAGTTGACGTCGGACGACATAATGATTATCTTGTGAGGCAGTGAGTTATTGAATTTGTTAATTTGCTCACGAATACTGAAAATAATCTTCTAAAATCATTGATTCGAAGAGAAATACAACGATGTTGCCGAGAATATTATTAAATCAAAATCCTATTCTTACGTCAACTTAAAATAGACTCTAAATTACAACGAAAGGAAAAAAATAATGATGGAAAGAATTCTTAATAAACTCGTAATCCTGAAATTTTTAAACGAATTCAAAATATAAAAATACAAAAAGAGAAAATTACCAATATATACTCTTAATATAAAAAATCTCAAAAAATTATCAAAGATGAAAATTATAAAAAAAATAATAAAAAAAAAATTCTTAAATTTTCATATACTCCAAATCAGATATTCAAATATTCGATTGGATGTGCACTTCCATTCACTGGTCGTGTCTAACTATTCTTTGTTAAAAAAAGAAAACATTTTTTAATGTTATTTTTGCAAAAAATTGGGGCAGGGATCCTCTGGTCCCAAAATCCCTGGTCCATCCCTGGTCCATACTAAAATTCGGCCCGGATCGTGATTGCGATCCGGCCGCAATTTATTTCGATCCCCTCTAGGGTTCACCGTGCCCCTCAGGTTATAGTTTGAGTTCGGGCGGGTGGCCGGAGGCCACCCGACAGCCTAAACCCTAAATCCGGATTTAGGGTTTAGGGTTTTAGATTTAGGGTTTAGGCCGTCGGATAGCCTCCGGCCACCCGCCCGAATCTAAACTATAACCTGAGGGACACGGTGAACCCTAGAGGGGATCGAAACAAATTGTGACCGGATCGTAATCACGATCCGTTCGCAATTTTAGTGTGGACCAGGGATGGACCAGAGATTTTGAGACCAGAGAATCCTTGCCCAAAAAATTGATACCGCTTTTTAAACATTGCAAAAACATTGTGTTTGTAAAAAAATAATAATAATATTTTTAATCGTTGTCTTTTAAACGGACTTTTAATAACAATATTTTTAATAATATTTTTCCACTTACAATGATAACGCATTAAAAGCGTTGTCTTTCATTTTTTTTCTCGTAGTGTTTTAACAAGCTAATAACTAAATTCAACATAAAAATTTTTAGTTATAATTATTAAAATAATTATATTATAATCATTAAAATATTTCTGTTAATAAGTTAGTTGATCAAATACTTTTATATTATTCTAAAAGACAAATATGAATGAATAAAAAAATTTATGGTTCCTTCTCTTCATACTTCAAACTAAAAGTATGTACGAAGTTTATTCGACTAAAAACATATGTACCTGTAACTTGAAGCCATGGCTGTTCAATGTAAATATTTGACGAGAAAGCGATCAGTGATAAAGCTAGATAACATATAATAATAAGCCCGGCAAGCTTCAAAAACCAAAACTTGCAACTTGAACAGCTCTCCGTTAATAACGTTGTGAACTTGCCTTCTTTAAATCTTCGAGGTTTAGTTTCCCTGTGTCATCCCTGAATCAAGATTGAAGAATCAAATTATTCTTTTCTACTATGTAAAGAGGAAATGGGAGAGTGTAATATAGAATGTACTCTGTCAAGCTTGATGGCTACTGAGCGTACGTTGGCTG
Source organism: Boesenbergia rotunda (assembly GCA_024364735.1). Classification (NCBI taxonomy): domain Eukaryota; kingdom Viridiplantae; phylum Streptophyta; class Magnoliopsida; order Zingiberales; family Zingiberaceae; genus Boesenbergia; species Boesenbergia rotunda. The sequence goes on along the minus strand of JAGFNQ010010334.1, from coordinate 67,549 downwards.
AAATGGGAGACATGAAGGAGAAGAAGAATAATGGACGGATTTTTTGGCTTTTCTGTTGCATGTTCTTGTCATTTGAAGAAATCTTCTGGTGCAATGCATATGCATCTGGGGAAGGCTTCTAGATCGTAAGTTTCATATGCCAATTAAATCTGAACAGAAGAAAAAGGAAAGAGAATTTTTTCTCATAGATTTCCCTAAAAATAGACAAATGTCATAATAAAAATCATGATACATGCAATTTACAACATTGGAGACAAATATCTTCGGTGCAACTCATTGGAACAAGAGATATTGTGGGATTAATGTTTTATAGTGGTAAAAAGTGAAATTGTCATCTTAACGGCCTCTTCCTGATAGCTCTACGTACTTTAGAAGAAAATGTTGATTTTTGTTTGGAATTTCAAATATATTGAAGGAAGTGTGTATGTGTTTAGTCCCACATTGCTAAGCCAAGAGAGTTGGAAGACCTTATATATAAAGTCATTCCAACTATTCTTAGATAGCTTAGGGGGACCTACACGCATGCGCGCGGCTGAGCCCAAACCAGGTGGTTTCAGGGGGTCTGGGCCGGAAATCCATAAACCAGGCGCGACGCACAGGTGGGGTGCAAATCCCCAGCCCATGAGCCTCGGGCGGCCCGGTTTGGTTTTGCAGATTTCGGTTCGGTTTGATTCCTAAACCAATTTGGTTTGGTTTTATTTTTCTTTCCTTTTATTTATTCTTTGGGAGAATTTTGCCGGGAGCTTTTGCACCGTAGGGCGACAATCAATTCTCTAAAGGCAGTTGGCAAGCCGGTGCTTCAACCGGATAACTATTACAGTAGCAATCGGCACGCCGGCGCTTCAGTCGGCAGTCGGCACCCCTGCATCTATATATTTTATTGTTTGCTGCTTTGGTGCATATTCCATTTATTGTTTTTTTATAACAGAAAATAACTCAAATAGCCTTCCCATATAGGGGATGAGATAATCTAAAACAGTATTTATATTTATCAAGAATAGAACGTACATCTCTGATGATAAGTCCTATTAGAGTACCAACTCAATTACACCAACAACAACAACCATATAATTTTGAAGGAATGATTCCCGATCATTAACATGTTAGTGTTCTACTAAGATTATGTTTGGTAAAGGATAATTAGCCTGGTAATATAATTAAGATTATATTATAAATTTGATTACTTTGTTGGATATAATTTTAAAATTATAATATAATATAATCTTAATTATAAGAACTGATTAAAATTTTATAATCAGGATTATATGATTAACAATATATAATCTAACTTATATTCCAAACTCAATTACATTACTAATTTGACTATATTATCCCTATTACATTACAAGTTGTAATAGTTATTTGATTTGATGATAAATAAGGTTAAATTTAAGAGTTTAAAACCCAAAGGATTTAACTTTGTTTTTTAATAAAAAAAATGAATAAAAATATACCTCGATCGTGATAAAGGTCCAAGAGAACATAACAACAGGTTTAGATTTTCTCAGAGAAATTAACTTTAGAGGCTAGGGTAAGAATGGAAAGCAAATCTAGACTTGCTCAAGAAAAGAAATTATAATAAAATCAGTTTTCAGTCATACTAGAGAAACAGAGATGCAAAGTTCATTTCAAGTTCTTTTAATTTCCTGCAGCCACACGTTGGCTTCTAATCTAACAGATAATTAATTAGACAAGCATTAAATTTATAATTTAACTCGATGAACGACGAAGTCACTCATGTGATACTGCTAAGGCAAGCAAGCAACGCCGGAGACGACGAGTTCCTTCTCCGACGACACGAATTGACAGGAAGACCTCTCTCTCTCTCTCTCTCTATATATATATATATATACTCGAACATCCATCCGCCTAAACATCCAGAGTTATTCAGTTAATTACTTCATCGTCCCCATGCAAATGGCAGCTGTCTCGGCATCTTCTAACTCTTTCTTCGTCTCCTCCTCCTCCTCTTCTTCGCTCTATTGGCATCCATCGACGCCTCTTCCTCCTCCTCCACCATCCCCGACGTCTACTTGCACTTGCGCTTCTACAACCACGAGAGGGTCCTCGGCTCCGGCCCCGACGCCACCGTCGTGTACGCCGTCGAGCGCCGCAACTCCACTTCCGGCGCCGGCTTCGGAAACGTCATCGTCTACGACAATCTCCTGAGGGAGACTGTCGACCCCGACTCGCCGATCATAGGCCGGAACCAGGGCATGGGAGTCGGCTCGAGCACCACCGAGGATTCTGGTCTCACCAACTTCCAGTTGGTGTTCACGGCCGGCGAGTACGACGGGAGCTCACTCGCCGTGCAGGGGCTGTTCCCGGTGGCTCCGCTCGGGACCCTATTTGAACGAGCGATCACCGGCGGCACCGGCCGGTTCAGATCGGCCACAGGATATCTCTTGACACGAGAAGTTCGTAGCACAAACACGACACTCACCGGGCAACTCGATGCCTACATCAAATTCCATTGATGATGTTCGTTAATCAGTTTATCTTCTATGAAATATGCTCACAGCATATTAAATAAGTTCATCAATATTCTTGATAATGGAAACTGAAGATCAAAATTGGAGTTGGATTATATGAGGAAATTAGAACTGACAAGTGTCCTACTAACCAATTAGATTATTCAAGGCCGTACCTACCCTCTGTTTTTCATTCACAAAGAAACACCTGCCGACCACGTGCCAACTGCCAACCTCAACATTAAATAAAATATACCTGCGGGATTTCCAAGCAGTTAATTAAAATAAAATAAAATAAAATATTTTTTTAGAAGTGTGAACGTTTTTGCGGCCAATTTTGCATCTAGTGAATGAACGATCATAAAAGCGTTCCGTCCTGCCCTTTCCGGGTTGCAAGGGAAGTGGGGCACGAATCCTAAAGCTGTCGCGGGTCCCGCAAGTCGGCGCCAGCCAACTGGGTCGGTCCGGGCAGCCGCCAATCCCATCCCATGTGCGCTCCACCTGCGGTGTCGCTCCCGTTCCGCTGCTACGTGTCGCCCATCCACGCCGGGAGCACGGTCCAGGGAATGTGGCCTCTCCCAATGGTTGTATCTTCCGTGTCCCACGTCCTTGGGCCCTACCGGCTCCATCGGACGGTCTTGATGGATTCTTCGCCGTCGTATCAGACGGGCAAGGGAGAAGGAGCACTGCTGTTGCTGAGCTGGGCCCTCGGCCTCACCGGCCCGCCGTCTTATAGCTGTCGGCGCCTTCTTCGCCCTCTTCTCTCTCTCTTCCCTCTGTCTCGCTCTCGACCTCGACAGTTCACTCTCTGGTTCTCTTCCTAGCCTGTGATTCCCCTGGCCAGAGATCGGAAATCAGAAAGCCCCGAGGCGAGGAGTGGTTGGATCGAGCAGCAATAGTAGCGAAATGCGGGGATTATTGCGGTTTTTATTTTCCGACCTTCACCCTAATTGTCGTTTGACTTGGTTCTCGTTGGTGAGGGTGTTTTGGGTCTTCTAAATCTTCTTCCTTTACTTGTTATCTTGTTAGTATGTGAAAGATATCTTTTCTTGGAGCTTTACGTTGTTTTTTTACTAGCGGTTGCGCTCCTCTAAGTTGGCTTATTTTCCCTGTTCTCTTCATTTTAGGTTTCTGGGATAAAAAGATATCTTCGTATGACGGATCAAGTTGCTTTCGTTGAAAAGAATCGTTTTTTGTTGTGACGCTGAGATGATAAATTTATTTACTTTTACGTCAAATCGTTGTATTTTACCGAAAATTGTGGCTCAATTTAATGTCTTTATCGTTCCTGTTCCTCAACTTATGCACGGATGTGCATATCTTATTTTGGTACAGATTTGATATTTACTTTGTGTTCACGCGTTTCATTTGTTGGCTTGCAGGACATCAATGGCTTCCGATATGGTAAATTCGGCAACAAGTGAGAAATTAAAAGAGATGGATTGGGCCAAGAATATCGAGATTTGCGAACTTATTACACACGATCCATTGTATAACATTTTACTTAAATTATTGTGATTGTCATTTACAAGTTACAACTCTCCTATTGCCTTTGTATAACTATGAACTATCTGTTTTAGGCGCTTAAAGTATTTCTCACTATAATAGCAATATTAATATGAAATTGTAATAGATTAAAACTTCTCTTTCCCCATGTTTTTTCATTTTGTGCATGTGTTTTGTTTGTCCATTACACTCTCATTCTTAAAGCACCACCCTCTTGTGTTATTACTACAATTGGTTGCTTTTGCAGGCAATCCAAAGCTGTCATCAAGTCAATAAAAAAACGGTTAAAGAATGAAAATGTTAATACGCAATATTTCTCTGTTATGGTAAGTCCCCTTTATATTCTTTTTTGAAATCTAATTTCTTCAAAATAATAATTTATCTAAATTATGAATGTCAACAATTGCTTTTCTTTTCTTCAAGAGGATGAGTTATATGTCTATATTACTTGATTGTTATTGCAGTTGCTGGAAATGGTAATGAATAACTGCGGAGAGCAAGTTCACAAACAAGTGATTGATAATGGAATTCTGTCAATTCTAGTAAAGATCGTGAAGAAAAAGGTTGTTTCTTAATATTTTGTCTGTGTATATATCTTCTACTAAATGCTGATAATATATTTGTGTCATTTTGGACAAACAAATAACTAATAACTAATTTGACTCATTTGGTACCAGTCTGACTTACCTGTTCGAGAAAGAATATTTCTTCTTCTTGATGCAACCCAAACAGCCCTTGGAGGAGCCTCTGGAAAATACCCACAGTACTATGCTGCATACTTTGAGCTGGTTGTAAGTAATGCAAGCTCAAACTTTATCCATTTGCAAGTTATTCTCATCAAGAAATCCTATAAATCATTTACCCAGTGATTTTGTTCAAACATGCTAGTGTATTTTTTTTTATCTAAATCAATCCTATATAATTGCACTGCGATTAGACTCTATCTTATTCAGTATGATTCTTTAGTGGATTCATTACTGAAATTTGGTTTCTCTTCCTCAACAAGTCTTTTGGAGTACAATTTTCTCAGCAGCCTCATGTTGTCAGACGTCAAAAATCCTCTCCTCAAAAGCAAGCAAACAATTTTCATTCTCAAGAATTACCGTCTCAGAAACTAGGGAATGTTGAGAAACAGCTAACGACTCAGTCCATACCTGACGTGAGGTACAGTGAGCTGGTAATTTTACTTCGGATAATTTAGCTTATTGTGTCATTAGCAGCTGGAGACTAGGGCAGTTGTTTACCTGCATGTTTAAGTGTTTGACTGAATGTTTTAAGTTTTATTGCATTAATTTAGAAGTTTCCACATGATGTTATCTCAATGTTTATATAGAACCACATCAATTTCTATAACACTGGGTCATCATAGTTGTATGCAATATATTGCTTGTTTGGTTTTCTTGGGTCATTTAAAAGATGAAAGTTGTAAATGTTAACTGGAATATGTAACTTTGAGAACAAATAATTGAGATGTTCATGGTTGGAAAGTATGTAGTTTAAATATAATTTGAAGTGACGAAGCATTGATTTTCACACAACATGAAGCTTACACATTTTTTTATCAAACATTTCAAGATCAATGATTATTATTCTTACTCTTCCTGCAAAGGATTACAATGTTTAACTGATTTGGCATGCTTATTTCTTCTTTTCCTTGTTTTCTCAGCATAATACATAAAGCTTCTAGCGTCTTGGAAGTACTGCGTGATGTGTTGAATGCTCTAGATCCCAAGCTTCCACTGGTATCATTTAAATTACTTGCTTTCCTGTGCAACTCTGATATAATAATGCATGATTTTCTTAGTTCAACATGTCAAGTGGTTTAAGTTGGTTATTACTTTGAAGTCACTAGTATTCATAATTTGGTTCGTGTATCAATAAGTGTGACATTTTCCACTAAATTAAGATTTTGAAAAATTAGTAATTTAGGTTACAATAAGTCACATCAGTATTGTTGAAATATGGGAAGATTTTGCATTAGTGAATTTAAGATATATATTCTCATATAAAATTGTGCTATGTGATCAGTGTGCATCTGATGAATTTATATTGGATCTAGTGGAACAATGCTCATTTCAGAAGCAACGAATCATGCAGCTAGTGATGACCTCACGGTAAAATGCCAGTTTTTTTAACAAAAATCAATTTGGACGACGTTTTCATAACTTTTTTTTGTCAGACAAGGTTATTTTGTTTACTCTTTCAAAGCTTATGAATAATTTTCACCTTTTTGTCTTTGTGAAAAAAAATCAAAATAGATATGAAATAAAAAAACACAGTGGAGTAATATGATTTCTCTTTTGGTTACTTCTTTTATTCATTATTTGGATGTTTCTTGTTCCTTCATGAACACTATTTCATATGGGATGAAACACAATATTTCAAATGTTTCTTGTTCATGCAAAACACAGCTCTTGCAGCCTTATCTAGTGCCATTTTGTGTGCCAGTTGGCACATGAGATGAAACCTTAAACCTTGCTAGTCTACCTGTAAAAATATGTAACGTCCATTTATAATTTGTTTAACTAAGCTGAGAATTAAGATGCCTAATAATTGGAAACTATGTAAATATATGTTTATGCTAATTAAGGTTATTCTTTTGATGGAAGGATTTGTTAGTTGAGTTGTGCCATAGAACTTTTGAGAAATGTAATCAAGAGAAGAATAAATGATGAACAAAAAAACTTATAAAATTAATTTGGTTTTGTGTCTGGAAGCTCTACAATAGATCTTATTTATTTCATAAGAAAACAATTGGAGCAATATGGATTAAAGAAGAAAGATATGACTATGATTTTTATTAACATATATAGTTATACAATTACTAGTGCTAAAACTACTAAGCTTCTTTTCAGACTAGTAGCGGATGAAATTACTAGTTAAATTCCATATAAATTTCTTTGGCATACGTTATTTGCAAATCAACGGGAATATTTAATTTGGATGCACAGGAAAATCCTTGCATGTTAGTGATTTAGCCTTGAATCTATTCAACAAGGAAAATATATTAGCGAATATATCATTAGTAGGAGAAAGAGTAGGTGGAGATTTGTGTAACAAGATTCAAGCTAGAGAAATAGTTAAATTTCTCAAGTAGGTGGAGACTTATATCTCTTAGTCTTTTTACCACAATCAATAATTATTCTCCAACATCAAAAATTTTACCAAATACACGGTTCATATTATGGTTAAGCAACAACCATCTTATCATCTGACATAATGAATGCTCTTTTTTACTATCTGATGACCCCCAGTTACAGGATTTAATTCTTTAGTGTTAGTGGTTTTTAATTTAGAGTGCTTGATGCCATATGGCTTTAGAGTTTGTTCTGTAAAAGAAATTACATGTTGCTACCTCAAATATAAGCTGGTGTTTTTTGATAACTTCAGGGATGAGAAGTTGGTTACTCAAGCCATTGAGTTGAACGAGCAGTTACATCAGGTATTATGTCACCATGATAGACTTCTCTCAGTTAATGCTACAGTTACTCCAGCTTGTGATGTCAATGAGGAAGGGGAGGAGGAAGAGGATGCGGAAAGCCTGTGGCGAAGGTAATGCTAATTAGCTTCATTTTTTGTGTGCATAAGCTGAAAACATCCAGAAGATAATGTGTGTCAGCTGTAGTTGGCGCTATCTTGTATTAAATTAGACTGATGTTGATATTGGAAGACCCTAGTATTTCCGAATAGAGTTCTTCAACTAGTAGAATAGGTTAGCTTGTATGTTGCTGCCATAATAATCATAAATTCTTTATGATGATGATGACGGAAATAAAGGCACTCATGGCAATAGGTCTTCACTATATCTGGTGCTGTCATGTTGCTTGTCTCAGGTTAAAAATTGTTGTTGATAAATTAAGTTGAGAAGTGTTTCTGAACCAAGCTTTTTAACTACTAGGTATAGTTTGGCTTGTACAATGTCAAACATCAACCCTTATTCGTTATATTACCATTAGGTGAAAAGGGTAAGTGAAATACACATGATCCTAATCCCTAAACTTGTGTAAATTTCTATGTTATTAAGGTGGTGTTATTTTTCAAATGGTCGCGTGGTGTGACTAGAATAGAGGGAATGTGTTGCACAAGTTGGTGTTGTAAGAACAGTTAAGTGAAACTTAGGAATATCTTTAGAAGCTATGAAGTTAATTGGATTATTTTGGTAACTCGTTGAATTGCACAGGCACCAACTAACTCGATTTATTATTGATGTTCTCTATGTATGTTAGAGGTTAATTCGGTGAATCAGCCTAGCCAATGTCAGTTGAACGCATATGTTTTGTTATTGTCCTGGCAATCTTGGGCGCAATATTTGCGTCACATTTTTTTGGTGTGTTTTACAGAATAAAGAAAGGAAAAGCTTGTGCTGAGGAGGATTCAGATGAGTCGGTACATATTTTCAGATCCCTTCCCAAGGAAAAAATGAGCCGACCGATCATCAGGCCACTATGCATTCAATCATCTGAACTAGATGGTAAACCTTGCCCACCTGACAATCAGTCTATTGGTTTAGGAAGCAAACAACATTCGACAGCTGATTTACCACCTCCACCGTCTCAACACAAAGAGAGGGAGAGCTTCTTTAACAACAAAGCCATGGACAGTTCAGGTCTCGCAGCTCATGTCAGGGGTCTATCGCTGCACAACCACGACAGCAACAGCTCTGGAAGTTGCAGCACTGATTCTAGTGAAAGAGATGTATTTGGTTTTCGTGACTGATGGCCGTTAGAAGACCAATGCTTATGGTAAATTGCAATTGTTTTCCCTTCGACCATGCTGACCATTCCATTGATTGTAGTTTATCTTCTCTTTGGTTTGGAGAAGTGAGTGTTGTATATAACATGGCAGGAAAATCAATGGCTCTTTTATCAGGTTACCATGTAATGTTGTGCATTTTTCGAGCTTTCTCACAGACCTTGATGTCCAGATAGAATGTTGGGATCATGTTTCTTTCCGAATGACAGTCAACAGCCTATTTACTCATCTGTGGCTCTGTGATTTCCTTGGGATAATTAAACAAGTACGATATATTCCAAGTGAAAGAATTTGCATCCTTTTGTGTGTCATATCTCCAAGAGAAGAAACAGCGTTAAAGTTGCAGTCAACAAGGTGAAACTAAGTTGCAGTTTAATGGATTTCATATGATTCAACTTAATTTCTAGTTGCCATTTTCTCTCAAGCAAACAATTGAGATGAACAATCTCAATGACGGTTAATTCAAACTCTTTTATGTATGACTTAAACTCGCAAAAATTTTCATTTACAGATACATTTTACTTCTCATAAATAAACTGCATTCGTCATACAGTCTCTTGGTTTAATATTCTTAAATTGTACGAATTAAGTTAATTTACATTTGTGTAAGAATTGTATAACATATGTGTAATAACGAATTTTTATAAGATTTATTTATTTTATTTAAACATTGGAACTTCAAATTCTATTAAATTCGATTTAAAATATTTCTAATGATATTTAGTTTTGTAAGCTTAATATGGGTCCTATCCAAGGGACGAGCTTATAACATGGTCGTCGTTCAGTTCGACCCGGGACAATCGGTTCAATTTCCGGGTCGAACCTCCCGGTTCAGATTTGATGACGTTAGATAGGTTCGGGTCGCCGGTATTTAACCATGGACCTGTCGTTCGATTTTTGACTGCCTTTTTTTAATTTATTTTAAATTGTTTCATTTTCACGGTTCGAACCCTAATTCCGACCACCGGGACCGCAGTCGGGAGCTTGTCGCCGATTCCGCCTCCGCCTCCGTTATCGATCCCTCAGGTAAATTCTCTCCTCTAATCTTCACACTATCTTTTCTTATTCTCATCGGTAGATTGTGGGAGGAGTGAGAGTTTCTGGAATCTTCGTCCCTCCAGGGAAAAAAAACCCTCGGTCGATGCATCTGGCTGCAGTGTTTGTATCATCTTATCCCCGCACCTCTCTCTATCTAAATAATAGGGTTCTATGCTACCTATCAAAAATAAAAAAATAAAAAAATAAAAAATAGGGCTCTATGCCCTGGGAAGACCAAAAGGGGATTGGGGTTCAAAAGCGAGGCTTCTTTGAACCCATGGTTCCGATTTGGTTTAAAATTCGTTGTTTTGTTGCATCAACTAGATCGCGCAGTTGCTAAATTCACATCCTCAAGTTTTTTTTATATTAAATCCTTGAATTGTCTTGACTGTTTCTTAATGTTAGTTTCATGCGATTACAGTCTTTGTATGGTGTCATCTTTTTGGGACTTTATTCAGATTTTTAGAGTCCACCTTACTGTTGTTTTTTTAATTTTTTAAAGCGATTCGCTCGCCCCCAGTGTGCCTGTCAACCCGTCCCAGGGCTAACACGGAGGAGGTAAATCACAGGGGTTACTAGCCCGGATACTATGACTCGTGCGTGGGGAGGGTAGGCACACTGTCTTTGTCATGTTTTGACCCCCAGACCTCATGTTGGCAACACCCACCTATTAACCATCAGTCTGTCCCGTGGGGACTCATAAAACTGTCCGGATAAACTTTTTATAGTGACCGACCCCACCGCCAAAACAGTCCCATATTTAGAAACCCCTAAGGGATTTTTGGAGGCACGATACCACTGTGTTGATAAGAGATCCCACTGTTAAGACAACATCTCAGTTAACAGACCCCTCAAAGGAGGATTTATTGTTGCTAAGAGGACTCGAACTCGGAATCTCAGGTAACACATGTCTCCATGTTTACCACTTGAGATAAGTCACTTTGACTAAAACTGTTCGGGTAAACTTTTTATAGTGACCGACCCCACCGCCGAAAGGGCCCCATATTCAGAAACCTCCTAAAGGATTTTTGGAGGCACGGTTCCACTAGTTGATAAGGGTTTCACTGTCAAGACAACACAAAGAGGGGACTTATTTGTTGTAAGAGGACTCGAACCCGGAACCTCAGGCAACACATGTCTCCATGCTTACCACTTGGGATAAGTCATTTTGACCTGTGAGAATTGCTCAAGCATCAAACATCCCGAGTTTCCTTTCTGTAGAAGTGGGCAACACCTTTACTGCTCTATATACTGTAGAAGTGGTACAATGTTCCATTGTTCTATAATAAACTGGTACAGTCATTTCCTTTCTGCTGAGCGGTTGAAATATTATTATTGTGGCTTTCCTGACTTCCTTATAATACTATAATTTTATGAATTAAGAAGGGAAAATGACGTGGCACTGTATCAAACACTTCAAATTATGTCATCCATCCTGAGTTTCCTACTTTTACTCTGAATCCTGATTTAGTATCATTGTGTTTGGCTTTTTTGTTGTGTACAGAATTGTTGGCGTATGAGTAATAAAGTGCATGTTTAGCTGCACGAATATTTTTTCTTAACAATGATACTATTATATCACAATTGTTCACGTATTTGATTAGGATTTTTTCCCCTTCAATGTAGTAGATTGCTGAAATGCCTCATTGTGGTTATAAAGAGACTAGATCTGGGGGGTTCAATATGTTGTATGGGGGGTTTGATATGATAAGTTTTTTGTTGTTTAATCAAAAAGATTATGATGAATCCTGATAATATATGAACATCTTAGATGTTGTCACATTTCTGATTAAATTTGACTTGCATCTTAGTGCTTATTGACAAGGAAAAGAAGTGTAACGATTTATTTTGTACCAATTTAATCATTGCTATTCATAACATTTCATTATCAGTTCCTAGATTGGGAGGTTGAGTTACTATAAACAAAATTCTGCACATATCATAGAATTTAGGTACCTTGTTGCCTTGTCCGCACATGTCAATCTTATCTGTTCACTCTCAACAGCACTTGTTATGCTAGTTGGTATTGCAAACATTGAGCAATATAATGTCAGCAGATGTCCCCTTCTGTACTATATTTGGATATTCTTCTCTTGTAAATTTACTATCTACATACACTACCACCTTACTACACTTTTGTTGGATGGATGCCCTACCTGGATACTTTTAACAACGTATATTTTCATATCCAACTTGTGCATGCCTGCACATTTCTCCTTATATTTCCCTTTCTAATCATTATGTGTGTGTGTGTTTCTTTCTTCTTCCCACTTGTATGGTTATAAATAAAGCACACTGTTTGTGTATCCACCATGCGAGGCCCAGAGCTCTTTATCATCAGTGATCCATCCTGCTACTTGCCAACTTAGTTAAAATATAGAATTATGTGGTTAGTTACTGGTTTTGTAGTTTAACTGTTATAGTTTTTGTTTCATTATTAGACAGATGATTTCTAAGTTTTTAGTGGTCTTTTTTATACTTATTTGTGTTATTAAACAGAATTACAAAGTTCAGCATTTTAGTTAGATGTTTACTTATAGGATTCTTGATGTTTTATCCTCTATATTGTCGGTGGATATTTTTATTTGTTTTAATGTTGTTTGACAGTTAAGTTGTAGTTTCTTTATTATATGGACATTAATGCTATTCAGAAATTCTTTCCTTTTGGTATTTGAGAAGGTCGAATTCTGATGGATCCATCATATTTGGGCGCTTGGTTATGGAGAAGTGTATTCTGAGAATCAAGCTAAAAGCTCCTGGTAATCCATTAACAATCAATAGTCCTCTTGATATCGACAATGCCTCGTTAATTGTTAAGGACACTGCAGTCACTGAGATAACTTCATCTTCTGAAGAATATATTCCTCAAAGTAACAGGAAAAACATGAAAAGGAAGCGTGGTCACAAAACATATCAGAGGAAAGGGAAACAGGCTAAATTGGCCAAAGATCTCTCTTCTGACGTGGTTTCTTCGGACACAAAAGATAACTTAAATTTAGAACCTTCTGATGATAACCAGCGTGGTTCTGAAATTAAGTCCGAACCACCTAATGGATCCAATACACCCAGCATTATGTCAAATATTGATAATGAGGCACCTATTGGTAGACCATCTGATAAAAAGGGACATCCTCGAGTTAAAGTAAAACTAAAGTCTGCAAGATTATCTGAGCCTTATAAAAGTGGTTCAGATGCACAAACACCAAGTGAAACAGAGAAGAGCAATCCACAAGTTGCTCCAAGTATGGTTGAATCTGCTGCTGAAAAGGAGGAGAGTACTTTCTCGGATGGGCAGACATCAGATATGAACAATACAATTTCTGATAAATTACGTAGAAAAAAAGGAAGCATTAAGATTAAATCTTCACTTGGTTTAGGTTTTTCAAGTGAGAATAAGCAAGACAGAAATCCTGGTAAGCTTGTCATTTCTTCAGAGTTGCCGAGCAAGAAAAAATCAGTTGTTGCAGATACTGCAAGAACAGAGGATACCTCTGTCCCTAGGAACATGATACAAAGAGAAAGAACACTTCCTTCTAATGACCCTCGTTACAGTGAAAAAGAGTTGAATGCTTCCTTGGTTGTAAGTAGATAATAAACATTTGAGTTCTGTATCTTCACTTCTTTCTATGTGAGGCAGAAAATAAATATATTCTCTGATCTGTTTATCGTTCAGGTGATAAAGAAAGTAATGAAAATGGAAGCAGCTGTTCCCTTTAACACTCCAGTGGATCCGGTTGCTTTGGGAATACCTGTGAGTATATCACGAGATATAATCATTACACAAGTATTTGACACGTCAATGTTACTTATCGAGTCACTGCTCTCATCTTAATGTTTCTGTGTTGCTACCTTTAAATACTGCAGTAATTTATAACTAAGGCTCTTATTTGTCATTTGGCTTCAAAAGGGCCAACCTCACTTCCATGAAATAGTTTATGGATGTTGGGGCGGGCAGAAACCTGACATATCTGACTTGACCTGCATAGTTGCCATGTGCCGTTGTTGGGCAGAACTTGTTTAGAGCCTTTCTAGGTCACCATGACACACTAAGAGCCTGACCAACTTCAGCTTCCTGAGTCTGATCATGACCCATTGGAACCTCTAATATTAGCCCTTTCCCTATGATTACATACATGATTAAAATCCAGGTGCTTTACGATATCAATGATTTAAGGAAGCTTTTATGCATTCATTTAGGACCTAAAACTTCTATGGAGAATTTTATTTAAAGGTTATATGCTATTTGAAATTCAGATGATTTGCTATGCTATGATCATACCAGGTGGATAACTTAGCTCTTCTTGTTGGGCCCTGGTCATTTGTCATGTTTGGTTTGACTTATGCCTTCATGTACTCTACGAGTTGGATCTTTGAGTAAACAATTTATAGTACCCCCTATTTAATTTATATTACATAATTTACTCTATAATGTTATTTTGCCAACCTTTCTTGATTTTTTTTTTGCAGGATTATTTTGATATAATTGACACTCCTATGGATTTTGGCACAATAGTCCAAAACCTTGAGAATAGATTAAAGTACCTGAACTCTGAGGGCGTTTTCAAGGATGTACAATATATCTGGGATAATTGTTACAAATACAACAACAAGGGTGATTATGTTGTTGACCTTATGAAACGAGTGAAAAAGAATTTCATGAAGTACTGGCTGGCTTCTGGTTTATATTCTGATATTTCTGGTAATAGTCTTTTTTGTCTAAGAGCGTGCTCTTGAAATTTGATTCTAGATAGGAGGTGAGGTAATGTTATTTTGGCCTTCAGAATGTCATCAGGTCAGAAATTAACATGCCTTTTATTTTGCTCTTGTTGGTAAATCTTCTGAAACCTTTCTAGTACCACAACGCATGGATCATTGCTGGACCTTTGGTATGGGATACGCTGAATTTAGCTCAGTTACATAGTGCATTGCCACTTTGTTATAGGAAGTCATCTTTCATATTTGTAGTCATATTTGTGTCTTGGGTCCTAGTATTAACCATCTTAGCTGTTGTATGGTGTTTGGGATTAGACTTAGACATGCAAGTACCGTGATGTGTGGAGAATTTAAAAAAAAAAGAAAAATGATTGCTTAACCTTAGTTTGTCTCATTATGGTTCCTTAAAAATTTATTTATCCCAAATTTAGTGAATATTTTCAATTTATCCAAATCATTCCGAAATTCCAAATTTGATAAATGTAATATCAGATAATTTAGGACAATTCTGATGAAGTTGAGTTGATTCAACAATCTCTGAGCTAAAGGCTAAGCTAGCATTCTTGAAGTTTTAAGGCCAAATTAAAATTTTCCTAAAATTCACTGTTCTCACTTATTGGTTTGTAATCCAAAGATTGGCATGAGGATATGGTTGGTTCTTTACACCCTAGCACTATATTCTTCAGTAGGGTCATACGGTCATGAAGGCATTCTGGTGCTCTAGTTATATTAGATACATGGTTGAAGGAATCTATTATGAGGCTTAGTTGAGCATCTGTTAGTGGTGCTGAACATTGAAAAGTTCATGTTATGTACTTTAAGCCTTATTTTATGTCACAAGTCATGTTTGATTGCTACACTCTTTCTTTAGCAAGACTTTCCAGATATGTTGGTGCTAAGTTCAATGTATCCACACTGAGGTAATTTTACGAGTTAAATTCAAGGTTGATTCATGTGAAGCATAAATTTTGACAACCAATTGTGAACTCTTATCATGATGCATTGGAAGATTTTTATTTAATTATTTTACAGGAATTGATAACTTATTTTTGTTGGATTCTTTATCATCTATACTTATGTAGGAATAGCTGATGAAACTCAAACTGAGGATATTTCACGATCAGGTCAGGACAAGCAGTATTCGAAAAGCAAATCAAAGCATAAACGCAGGCGTTATGGGTACGTTAACTTTCTAGCATTAACAGAAACTGTATTGAAGACTTCATCTTTTTGTTGTTCGGAGGTTTTTGGATAATAATAAAGAAAATATTACATTGTTGTGTTATTGGAAGATTATTAGATAATAAAAACCGACCTTACACACACTCTCTCTCATCTCTCTCTCAAATTCACTTTGTATCCATGGTCCTTATATTAATTCAGCATCTCTCCTGTTGTTCCCTGATTTCTAGGTCATGTCCATGGTATGAATTTTACATATTAAAGAGCAATATTTTTTTTTATTTCTTGCTCTATAAAGCATCTGAGAGAATAAGCTGGAGAGGAATAGAAAAAAGGATGTGGCATGCACTACAGGAAATCATTTTTTGCTTGTTACTGAATTTTCTTATTCTTTTGTGGACTTAATACCTAACAAAAATAAGTCTTGTGGCATTCATACGTAAAATGATAATAAAGGCAAAATCAATAGAAATTGTGGCATGTCTAAATTGTTGTACATTTGACAATAATGATTTTTATATGTATTTGACAAGAAAGTTTTGTATTGGTAGTTGGTTTCAATTCCAAAATGAAATAAACAATAATTTCTGCATTGTTATTAATGAAAGATATGAACTTATATATTTTTGCAACGAAACAACATTATATTAGTCCATCTATTTTATACTATTAAATGAAATATTGTATTATTTTCTATACTTCTAGATACCACAATTATTCTGATTAAAGTAGAATTATTTTTTGTATTTATAATTTTTTAATCTAAATCTTACAATACAATTCACACTGTTTGATATGATTCATGATAATTCATCAAAATGATTAATTATATGAACCTTGATTTTTGACAACCTTCATATCCATTCGTATTGAATCTTTGAATCGCACTATATGTGAATCATATCTTATGAGATGAGTTGTGAATCAATATGACAATTATGATGCTTACTAATAGATGATTTTAGATGGTATATTAGTGTGATTTTGTCACTAGGATGGTGTACTTGTATTGCATTTGTAACTCAGATATTTGATATTTTTAAAGTGTCTCACTTTTCATAGGGTGTTCTTGTGTCTAGGCTTTAAGGTCGCTGAATTCCTAGTTCTCTCTGTGCATGTGTCTATATGCAGTTTTTCACCCACTTATGCAGCTCATATTTGTTCCTATTAAGAAACACTTAATGTGGATCAGCCATACATTTTTTTTATCTAAACAACAGTTTAGTGCTTAATCAAAATAAAAAATCCATAAAAACAATTTAAAGTATTATATTAGAAAAATGTAATTAGCACCCATGCTTTAAACGTTACATGCAAAAAATTTAAAATCTTCTACAACAGTTAAATTACTATCGTTTATAACTATTACACTTATATATATATATATATATATATTCTGATTTTGTCCTGCTCTTCCGATGAGATGCATTCTGCTTCATCTGCATAAATTCTGCAGTTACCTTGTTTTGCACGTGTGCATTAATGCTATGAACTGTGCTTTTTGATTGATATTAGGGCCCTGTTATGGAGTTTCTCATATCTCTTATTGCTCTTTTGCAGGATCGATCAGCACAAAAGTGATTGTCTTTGTGCTGTGTGTGCTGTTAGGCGGCGCAGAAAGGAGAGAGAAGAAAATTCAATAGCTGTTGAGAATCAAGCAGAAACAAGTGATCTTAATATGTCGCGAGAGTTAAAGATAGAGGTTGGTACATGAACTACTGCATGATGCTATATCTTTTAGTTAAAGATAGAATTATTGATTTGATGCTGTATATTTTCTATTAGTTATCTCCCTTTAACATGAGCTACTATTTTGAAATAATTTACATAATGTAACATTCTAAAGGTACTCAAAAAATTGAAATTTATTTGACATAGGTTACATAACTATATTATTTGGACTGTTTTCTGACTTATACATGGAATTGTGTCAATATCATTACTTACCAATTTATAAAGGAAAATTAAAAGTGCCGGATGAATCAGCTTGTCATTTTGAAGAGCCTCCTATGGTGATATTGGAAACTTTGGAGGCCATGTTCAGTTTGGTCAGTTTTGACATGATTGGAATACAAAGAATCATTTGATATGATCTGAATCACTTGGCTTAGGATTTTTTGCTTTTGTTTCAAAGCTCAACTCAAATAGTCCTGATTCCGCACCAGTCAATACTCTGTAAGCAATCTTCTTTTCTTGGAGGTTGTTGGGCCCTAGTTATGCCTTATATCTTCTTACATGCAATTTTCAGTCACTATTTTAGCTGTCTTTCTGAACTTTCTTATTCTAACAGTATCCTGTATTTTCGGTTATATTCATTAGGATATTGTTGAGGCAGTCATTAATGGTATGGCTAATGGATAGTAGCAATTGAAAGCTTTTGAATTCTTTTGTGTTGCTTACTACTTAGGCTAAAAGTGAATTTTGCTCTGGCTGTTATATGACTCACGATACTTTAAGGATAGCAGAGTTGAGAATGCTAAAATGAATCTGTGGAGTTGCTGATCAACTAGGTGCAACACTAATAGATGATACAGAGAAAAGAAATATATTGAAATAATGCGACTATCTTCAAAGGCTACAGATAAATTTTGTTGGATGATTTTAATGTATTAGAGTGGAGCTGTAAGGGGTAAGATGGGGACCAAAGTAAATATTAGTCCAAAATCTAAATCACTTAAAAAAATTTATTTAATTGATTTGGATATTTACTAGTGCTATAGCTTTTATAAAGCTTGATGGACATATAAGATTAGGGTGGCCAATCTCAAATAGTTGTGGGTAGTACAACTAGTGATTATGATGATGATTCTGTTTTGTTTCTCCATTAGCAAGATAAGTTATCCTTGTATCCAATCCTCATTTGTTTGTTTTGCAATATTTTTCGTTGTACTCATCTTCTTGTTCTATTTTCATCCAATATTATGATTTATGCGTTGCTTTTTCATCAAAAGTGCTATCCTTATTTGTTCTTAAAATACTCCCAACTTGGTTAACAAAGATTGGAATGCACGAGAGCTCAGCACTTTATTTGTTCTTAAAATTCTCTCAGCTTCACATCAATAACTAAAGTTGATAAAGTTTGCAACGCAGGAGAACTCTGCTCAAGATATTCCTTGCAGTGAGGATGCAACCTCTAGTATGGACCGCTTACCTGAGATTGATACAAATGCAAATGGAGAAGAAGATGACAACGAAGAAAAATTTGCTACACCTAGCCGAGTGGACTCTGCCCAGATGGAGAAGCAGGAAATGGATATTGAATTGGGGTTTGAGCAAAATGAAAGTGGTGGGAATAATCAATCATCACAGCATTCTTTTGAGAATGGAAGAAAGAATTCTAAATCAGAATTCCAGGGACAATTTAGAGATGTCATGCAACCCGGAGAGCAGAAAGATGATGCAGCTCCCAACGTTGAAGCATCATACCATTATTCACATATGAACCAAAATCAAGAGGTTGGTTAAATTGACTTTTGCTTGAAATGTCACATTGCAGTAAAGGATATGAATATACGTAAGTTGCATGATTCTAGATTTTTTTTTTTTTTTTTTTTTGAGTTTGGTGATTCGCATCCCCTGCAAAGTTTATGGGTAGTCATGGAAATACATTTGTTTTGTTTTTGTTTTTTAATTTGTGAATGGCAACTGCAGGAATCACATGGACACGATCATCTCACTAAGACGCAAAAATTCCCCCAATTACAAGAGAACAAACTGATGTTGCAATTGTGCAAAAGCCTTTTCCCAAGTGATCGCAGGTCCGTGTGGAACGGTCCTCATTCTTTGAATCGAGGAAGTCTTTCCTTTAGGAACAGCGCCATCCATGATGCACTCGAAAATTTGATGAAGTAAATATTTCCTTTTGTTCATTGTTCATGACCATGTCCAGTGGTCGAATCTTAGTGTATGTATTTTGCCTGCTGAGGTATCATTGGTAGAACTGATTCTAGAATTTGATATTTGTACATATCTTTCATTTGATTTGTAGACAATTCATGCTCAAGATTGTCACTGGGGCTTATTCTCAATTCATACTCAAGATTGCCACTGGTGCTTATTCTCAATTCATACAGAGGAAGGTTGGAAAAGAACTTTCTATTTAAGGCTGCACAATACGATTGTCTTCACTGAAAGCCTTTCAATATGGGAAAAATGGAAAATTGCAACACTGCAAACAAATAGGAATGTTTGAAAACAGCATCAGAAATCACATGATTTGTTGTGGTATAGATTTTTCAATAATAATAATAATAATAAATAAAGTGAAAGGAATAAAGGAGGACAAGCGAAAGTAATAATCTGATCTGAGTAATTGCATATCACTAAGAATCTTATTACTCATGTTATAAAACATCAACTTATTACTAAATCGCTTAATTTTTTTTTTCAAAATATTCAAATCGCATTATCAAATGATATATCTATTTTTTTAATTTTATTTCTAATCAGTCGCCAGTCAATTGAGTTTTTTTTTTCATTAGTTGATTGCAATTTTAAAATTTAAATAAATCAGTGACTGATTTATTTTTTTAATAAAAATCGATTTTATATAAAATTGATTAATAGATTAAACGACTTTAGATTAATATAAAATTAGTTTTTATATGTTCAATTAATTTGTTGATTATATTTACATCCTCAAAAATCAATTTAATTTAATATATTAAGAGCAATGATTTTTTGAACGTGTTTGAAAATTTTAATTCATGTTCAAAACATCACTACTCTAGATATATTTGGTTAAATTTACATTTGAGGGCACAATTTAATCAGGAGAATTAGACGAACATATAGGAGCTAGTTTAATGTCAATACGAGGTCCTTTTGTCCATCAACTGATTTTGAATAAAATCGACTGATAGACCAAACAATCTCGGATTAACACAAAACTAGCTCATATATATTCGTTTAATTCTTCTATTTATCTATGCCTTTAAATATCAATTTGACTCTGAGAGCAATTTTGTTTCACATGAATTAGTTTTTTGAACAATCAAATTCGTGTTTAAAAAATCATTACTCTCAATATATTAAGTCAAATTGACGTTTGAGGACATGGATATAGTCAGGAGAATCAGACGAACACATAGGAGCTAGTTTCATGTCAATCCGAGGTCGTTTGGTCAATCAGCCGATTTTGTCTAAAATCCACTAATGGACCAAACGAATCGGTTGATGGACTAAACGACATCGAATTGACATGAAACTAATTCCTATGTGTTCATCTACTTCTCTTAATTATATTCATGCCCTTAAACATCAATTTGACTCAATATACAGAGAGCAATGCTTTTTTTGTTGGGACCTTATCGTTTGCTAGGGGGGGTGAATAACAACTTTTCGATGTTGTCTTCCTATAATGGTTAGCAAGCGCAAGCGAAAATCTCAAATCTAAACTAAACAATGCTAACACATCACCTTTACGTGGTTCGGAGATGAAACTCCTACTCCACGGTTATCCGTAAGGTGGACGATCCCGATCCTTCAGTGTATGATTCCTCGGAATGTCTCCAGCTAGCTCTTGTCGCTCCTTGTGGGTGGAGAAACCTCGCCACAATCCTTGAACAAACACTGAGCACTTGTAGGCTACTAACAGACTCTTACCAAGCTTGTTTCGCTGAGGAAGAACAAAAAAAACGAGCCCTCTTAAATAGTACTCGATGTTATTCTGACCGTTACCAGTCGACTGACCCCTAGGGCAGCCGACTGGTCTTTGCAAATTTGAATGTCACAGCCTGACGATTCGCATTCTGGTCGACACCAGTCGACTGCTCAGTCGACTGTCCCTGTGCTCTACCTCAGTCGACTGATCAACCATCAGTCGACTGCTACCTAAGGTTTCCCTTCCCGAGTACAATTCTCTCAGCACTCGAACCCTAGGATTTCCCTTCCCGAGTACAGTTCTCTCAGCACTTGAATCCTCACGACTCAGTTGACTCTTCATCCAGCAGCCTCGATCTGTTGCCTTCAAGCCCTCTTCGACTTTGGCTATCGTCCTCGGATGCATGCAAGCCCGCGGCTCATCCCCCATGTCATCCTTCGCGTATGCCTCGAAGTCTGCTTCCCTCGGCTCATCGTCCCTGCCCCAGCAGCCTCAACTGTTGCCTTTAAGCCCTCTTCGACTTTGGCTCTCGTCCCTCGGATGCATGCAAGCCCACAGCTCGTCTCCCATGCCATCCTTCACGTATGCCTCGAAGTCCGCTTCTCTCGGCTCATCGTCCCTGCTTTGTCCACGGTCCTTCAGATGCATACAAGCTCACGGTTTGTCTCCTCACACCATCCTTCACCGGACCCGAAGACGTCCAACTAAGTCTATGTGTATCCTGCAAACCTACACACTCACATACACATATTAGATCAACATGAAACCCTGACTTAATCATATTGACACACACATCAAAACCATGATCTACCCGATCAAAATTGGGTCGATTGCACCAACATTTTTAACACAGATTAAAATTTCTGAATAATCTAATTTGTGTTTAAAAATCACTTCTTTCAATATATAGAGTCAAATTGATATTTTAAGGCATGAATATAATTAGGAGAATTAGACAAAAATATATGAGTTAGTTTCATGTCAATCCAATATCATTTGGTCCATCAGTCTATTTTGGATAAAATCAGCTGATGGACCAAACAACCTCGGATTGACATAAAACCAGCTCTCATGTATTTATCTAATTTTTCTGATTATATCCATGCCCTCAAATCTCAATTTAACTAAATATATTGACCGAAGTAATTTTTAAAACACAAATTTGATTATTTAAAAAATCTAGTTCGTATTAAAAAAATTACTACTCTGAACATTGGATTGAATTTACGTTTGAAAGCATGGATATAATCAAAACAATTAGAATAGTGATTTTTTAAACACGAATTAGATTTTCGAACAATTTATATTCAAAAAATTATTACTCTTAATATATTAGATCAAATTGATATTTGAGTATGTAGATATAATAAGGATAACTAACCGAAGACATAGAAACTAATTTAATCTCAATCCGAAATTATTTGGTCTATTAATCAATTTTATCTAAAATCATCAAATAAATAAATTAGTCTACTAAAATCAATCAACTGATTTACTTAAATTTTAAAATTGAGATACAATGAAAATTTAATTTAAAATTGAGATACAATGGAAAATTAATTTGACGTGAAAAATATCAATCACTGATTAGGAATAAAATAAAAATAATAAATGATTTAATAATTTTAAAACTATCTTACATAATTTGATAATTATGAAACTACCATCCATGATTTAAGTATTTCGGAAAAAAATTTACGCGGTTTAGTAAAAAAACTGATAAAACATCCGAAGTTTGTAAGAGGAGAGAACCAACTTTTCTTTAGATATCTACACGAGGGACTATAGTTATGGGAGAATATACATGGCTTTGATCATTATCTCGAAAGCTGACCAACATCGGCCTGCTTATGAGTAAAGACTTATAATACAAGGAAGACAAACGTGCCCAGACACGAAATCTAGTGACATAGAAGTTGGAACTAGAGCTTATACAACATGCATACGTTTTTGACACATTCAGGCTTCCATAACAAATATCGCATATGAATAGGCCATAGGTGTTTCTGTGCCGCCAATATAGAAAGCTCTCCCATGACTTATTCGAACTGACCCTAGTATTGATCAATGAAGCATCTCACTGGAGGGACACAACAGACCATGAGGTCAAGCCACCGGTAGGGTGGAGTGGAGCTCTTAAAATAGGACTGCGCCTCACGACCGATAAGGCTTCATTGAGACGGGTTGCTTGTATCTTCATCCGGGATCCTTTCTGCAGTAAGGAATAAAAAATTTCACACTAAGAGTGTTTGTTGTAATCTACCTGACATTTGTTACTGATGAATCTTAGTCCATATATGCCATTTTATACCAAACATGAACAGTAGCAATGGAGCATCAATCTTATGTGGATGTAAGCAATGATAATACACAAATCAGGAACAACTTCATTTAGAACTAGACTGTGCTGTATATCTTTTTACATCGTAAACAAATCTTTATTAGACTTTGGAATTATACTTATGGAAGAGGTGTATAGCTAAGAATCATATAGCAACAACTTGTTGAATTTTATAACAACACAAAGTTAATATAACAATAAACAAAAGAAAGTCTTTATATACAAAGTAAACCTGTTTCCTTATAAAACAAGGAAATGTAATAGTTCCTGGGGAAACTCTGCAAGCATCAGCAAGTCGTAGTTTTAGAATTTGAAGTATGCAATAATAGAAATATGTGATCTAAGAGACTAAGATAGAACTTAAAAACAAATATCTCAACTAGGAACATAGAACAGTAGACAGGTTCTGTTACCTTTACATCCAAAGTAACATTTAGAGGAATGCTTCTAGTTTTGTGTTTCCTATCGGACAGCCTCTTTCCAAGCATCCAAACCCCCAAGACAGCCGCGGCAACGGAGAAGGACCAAAATGGCTTCACTCTAAAAGCAGAAAACCTTAGGAGTTCAAATGGAAACTTCCACCAAACCATCACTCTCTTCTGTGTTCCCAAAATCAATTTTTTCTGCGCTCCACCGTTGTTATCGGCCGTTTCAACCGATGAATTTAAACACTCGATGCTCTTTACAAGTTCTTGAGGAGCTTCTTCCACGGGCTTCTCCCCGATTCCCAAGGAAACCGCTTCTTCATCAGCCCCATCATCTCCATGGATAATATCTCCAACCTCGAACGCTTCGGCGCCACCAAGCTCGCCCTTTTCGCCGCCAAAATCCGATCTTTGCTCGTCTGACGACTCATGGGAGCGCAACTCGCCAAAATCACCGGGAGAGAACTCAGTTCCCCGAAAACCAACATCCTCTTTCGCCTCGTCGAGAAACTGGGAATTGGGTTCTGGGTCGTCCCAGCTAGGGCTTTTCGAATCGACCAGCGCGGCTGCTTCGATTATCTCCTCCTCGTGGGCATTTCCGTTAAAGGTGGCTCCTTTATGGCACCGCTCTTGAGCACCGAGCGCGAAGTAGTCGGACAGGATGGAGCCGTCGCAGGCGCGTTCGTTCAAGGGTTTCATATAACCCTCACCGGCGTCGAAGTCGAGGACCTCCCAGTCGCGGAACTCGGCATAGTCCGCCATGACACGCGAGGAGGAGCGAAAGGGAGACGGGGAGAACAGCACTCGCAATCGAGAGAGGAAGGCGGATCAGATAAAGTGAAGATGGGACGTTTCCTTTTGCTTCCTTCCTTGGTGCAAAGGGAGAAGGGATGCTGCGTATTCGATGCCAATTCGAGAAGCAGCGCACACAGAATGCAAGCGGAGCCTGTTCTTCGACAGAGGAGTTGGCCACCTGTGTGTGGGCCCGGTCTGATAAAGACATAATTGGAATAAGAAGGTCATTTTCTATATTATTAAATTAATTTACCGATCACAAAATGGAATCACCAATTTAAACGAGCAAATAAAATTAACATAAAATAAAAGGTTCAAAATATCAAAAAATCGTTACGTAAATCATCAAAGAACATTTATTTATTTATTTTTAAAAAATTCCACTATATATTTTATATCAAAAATTCTTGTTTGAGTGTAGGTGTGGTAAATTGGTATAATAACCATGGAATAATTGATATTAAAATTATTTAAATTTTATCAAAATTATTTAAATTTTATCAAAATTATTTTAAATGTTACGTAATTATAATAATTATCCTACACATTATAGAGTTAATACAATGTTAAACTAGTGTTATATTAATTATTATAATATTATGACAATTAATAGTAATGGTTACAATAACACTCAAAATGCCCCGGGTATGTACGTCAAGTTATCACTTAGATACAATTAGAATTTATTTCGGTTGTCGACAGTTTTTTAAATTTTTTCCCTTTTTAATGATTGAGGCTTTCTTTTATATGAGAAATTTCATGATCTTATTGTGAATCGTACAATTGATTGTTTTTTCCATTTTTTGTATACTATGAGCATTTACTGAATAAATTGTATGCATAATTACCCTTTAACCAATTTTTCCATTAATTCATTCCAGGCTTCTTTATTTTCTTATACTTATACCTTGATTTGGAGTTAAATATTCCTCGGGTTATAGTATAATACTTTATCTTGTCCTTAATAAAAGGATGGGTACCGCGATATTGAAGTACAGATCTAAAGTGATGGTTGTTAAGTAATTGAGTTTGTGATATTTTGTAAAAATACATATGGTTGGGACAAGGAAGATAAATCGTAATAAGTATTTGAATTATTACTAGGATTAGAAAAGTCTTTTTCTTTTTCTATAGTCGAAATAAAGTTCATTATATGTTAATCTGTTTCATCAATTCCTTCTTGATTTCTTTCATCGTTGTAAATAGATTCATTGATAATTTTTTTTGTTGAAAGTTGTGCATTGACCTTCGAAATGCTAACCATACATAACAGAATATCCATGTATATTTTTTCAATGAAAGATTTCATAAAATAATGTGATTTGCATAATGATATTATTCTTTTGTATTTTTTTTTTTCTTTTTATCATACTAGATTTTTTTTTTTTTTCATTTTCTATTGTTTGATTATATTGTCTAAATCGATCGTCTCAAATTCAATGTACTTAATTCAACGTTGTTTTTACCATAACACTCAAAATAAAAAAATTTTTGAAACAAATAATATAATGCGATATCACTTTTATTTTGAAAAATGAGAACGGATGTTCCAAACAATCATTAAAAGATTATCATTCGAATATACAGCAAGTATTTACAACACATCCCCATTTATTAAGCATACATATTTCTACTGTAATTCGGAGCATAAATGAGGTCTCCAGTTTTATTTATTCCCCTGGAGACTCAGCATGAATGATATCCACAGATGATGAATGATGATTCATCTCCGTGCCCAAAGCTTTTCACGAGCAATATCGCAGATGACTTGAAGAATGCTTTTAGAAACCTTCTCTTCTGGCAGCTTGAGGAAGTTTGCAATCCGAGAAAATGCCTGACGAGGAATTTGAATTTCTCCACACCAATCTGCTTTGGACTCATCCTTGTGCAATCTCGGCGGTGACAGTGCCCACTGCATCGCCCATATGGCTAGAGGACGCATGTACTGCAACGATCTGTATCGACCATCCGGTGTCCATGCTTCAGGAGTTTGAAATGAGTACCTGTTAAAGGTAGTAGTTCTTCAGATAAGAGATGGAACTGAAAGAACTTAAAAACTGAGTAGCCATTAGAAGACACACCCAAATCCTTTCTCGGACCATGCAGTTTCATGAATCCCTTGTGCTGTTTTGAATCCTATTTCTGGCATGCCTTCTTGGATCATTGCAGCAGCAACGGCGTATGTCACTCCTGGCCATATCTCGAATGATTGAAGTGCAGACAAGTCCAGAGTTCCATCCGGTTTCATTCCGTTAACCGCCCCGCAGGTTCCTTCCTTCACTTTTAACACATTGAAGTTGAAGATTGTTTGAAAAGCACTTTGAGCTTTCTTCTCATCGACGATTCCTTCGAGACCACAAGCTCTGGAATACCTGTGAGACACAGTGAGACACAAAACTATAAAAATGTAAATCATTGTTTGATGATGAAAACAAGAAGGTTAAAGGAAAAGCAAACCATTGTCCAGCCAATTGGTCAGCCAAAATAGATGAGCTTGATACGCCACCACCATTATCATAGTTAAAATAAGAGCCGTTCCATAGATGTTCATATACAGCTTTTGCTTTCTGATACCGGTCCCGGAAATAATCTCCAGAAGCTCCATCTCCAACTAGTCGTGCCATGGAAGCAGCAGCTTGCAGAGCAGCGACCCAAAGCCCACCACTATATGCACTCACACAAGAAGCTGCCCACATGTCATAAGTTTGATCCCCGAAACCTTCATTTTCGATCATTCCATCTTTGTCCTTGTCGAACTGATCCATGTAAGCCATGGCAATGTAAACAGAAGGCCAAACAGATTTTGCAAAAGAGATGTCTCCTGTCACAACTACATCTCTGTAAATTTGCAAGACGAACTTTGGATTCAGGTCCTTCCACCTATTGCTATCATGTAGGATGTAACCATTTACTTCATACCATGGATCATTTGTTCCCATATCATGAGGCACGGCACCAAGAACCTTTCTTGAAACCCACTGGCCAGTAAACAATTCAATCTTTTGAGGATCATGCATCAGTACTGCTGCCGCAAAGTCTCTCTGAATGCTGAGTTCAAGTTTGGGAAACAACATGATCAAAGCGAACGATGAGTAGAAGTGGACATCGTAAGTGTTCCACATACGGTATTCTATCCCTTCAAGGTATAGAAACTGGCCAATGTTTTCTTCTCCTTCCTGCAGCAATGATGTACCGAAGGCGGAATGTGAGGTAACACGAGACTGTAATTTCACACTGATCTGTGCCACGCTTGTCAAGATATTGGCAGCAGCATCGCTTCCTTTGACATTAGTATCCATTTCTTTGATATGTCCACTGGGTACACTAAGAGAGAATTTTCTTTCTTCGACGTTTGCCAAACTCTCAACAGGGGGCATTCCATCTGCAATTTCTTTGTCAGTCTAATTCCATCTGCTCAGGTCGTATTTAGAGACAAAATAAGAACCTAATATAACTCACCTGTCCAAATTGTGCCACCGGCATTTAGATAATAGAGCTGATTGAAGAGAGTGATCGGATACCATTGAGGAAGCTGTTTGTCCTCCAAAATAGGCCTTTGCCAATCTTCAATCTGGGACTCCCAGTTGGAGCATTCTGTATCAAATGTAAGATGTGAACCAAGACCATTAAAATCACAGTAAGAAATTCATTAGTAATAAAAAGACAAAAGGTTAGACACAAAGTGTATAACTCTCATCTTACTACAATTGCATGCATAAAAAGAAACTGAGATTTGATATTGGCACTGAAGGAAAACATTGCCCTCTTTGAACCAACTCATAACGCACAGCCCAAAACTAATGTGCATGAAGCAACAGTCAACTGTTTAATCTGATAACTATTCTTCAAAAGTCAAAAACTAATGTGTGGTGCATTTGAGATTGTGCTTGTCATTCAAACGTACCAATTATGGCATCATGAGCAAGATTTGCTGCTGCAACATCAGTATCTGTCCCATAGAATTTGGTATATCTCCTGTTATTAGGTTATAAACTAATAATCAGCAAAGTCATTTAGGTTTAGTCATGTAGACACATTGCTTCACTCACCTGTTATAGGTCCTGCCACTAGAAAACTTAACTTGGGGACAGGCCCATGCCAAAGAGAATGTAACTGTACGACTTTCTTTGGATGGCACTGTAACTGTCGCTGCGACTGCTGCTCCAATAGATGATCCTGGTTCTGACGCTTGGGCTGTTCTGTTGTCTTCTAGGCGGGAGAAGGATCCATACTAGTTGCAGAAAGATATCCAAAAATATCAAGACTTGTCATAATATAAATGGTCTGTATCTAACTGTAAGATTACCTGATAGCAGCTACAAGTAGAGATCGATATAATTTATCAACTAGAAAATGGAATGTATTTGTAATTGGAGAATGATTATGTGATACTTTCCATGTTATTGGGAAGCCACTTTCAGAAGACTATTTGCTTTCATAAGTTTCAACTACGTTCAAGCAAAAACCTACATTCAAACTTAATGCAATAGTTTTATACGAGCAGGCATATTATATAGAGTGCAATCAGATGTAATAGGTTAGAGATAGCTTTACAAATACACGAGGAGAGATGAGCAAATTGTCTTACTTTTTTTATTTCATCCCACATGTTCCTCGCAGTGAATCCCTCATAATTCCCGGATATGAGGAAGCAGGGGCATTCTGTGACACAAACTCCATTTGTTTCATGGGCTGCTATGGCAAACGTCACTGGCGTCTGATGGTTAGCAGTTCTGCATTGCATGTTTGCTTCAGAAAACTAAGAAAGGAAGGAAAAAAAAGAAGAAAAAACTATAGTTATAAATGATTTGGTGATGAAAACGTTGATACCTATGATGCAGAAGAACTCCACGCACACGATTCTTTGAACTAGCATATTGAAAAGTTGAATGTTGAAACGTAGGTTAGATTGATGTACAGCATAAAGTCCAACACACAACACCCAGACAGATTTTTATTAGCTATTGTTACTTACTTCATTCTGGAATTAGCATGATTACCAGAAAATTCAGATTTACCACCTATAGAATTCTGCATCATAGAAACAGAGGAATACTTGTTGGCTGTGGTCACTGAAAGATTAAGCTTGGCAACTTAGAGCCAGTGTGCAGTGTCACTGGTCTTAGAGCATTAGAATCGATTCATGGAATGAATGACAAAAAAGGGGAAATACATAAAAACAATAAACTTAAAATTTGTCATCTAACTCACAGCCCATGTGAAAAGCAAAGAGACTTCTGCAGAAGTTGGACCTGAATTCGTCAGCTGGCAAGCAATCAAGCAGCTTAAAATAATCAAAGCCACTAAAGGAACGTGAAGAACTAAAGATTTTGTATTAGTCCGTTCCCTACCATGAAGGTAAAAACTGAAACTGGAAAGGAGCTTTCTTGATAGTTATGTGGGATAAATGGTGAAATTTGACGGCATGTTATCTTGAGTTTTGGGTCAGGCTCACCTGCAAAACAATATAATGAGGACTGCCTCCTGAAAAATGCATTTTTATCCATTCAAAATTTTCCTTGCCGTAGTTACCATCATAGACTGTCCAGGACCTTGGATACAAAGCATGGTAAGTACAGTTTTTCCCACTGACATTCCAATCCCAAGATTCTATTCCAGGATTGGAACTCCCTCTGCATGTCATTCGAAAGATTCTTGGTTATACAAGACTAACAAAACCATTCTGGGACTAAACTACTTAATTGAGAATGAAACGAATGAAGAGAAAACAAATGTGATACACCAACTAGAACAGGCAAAGGATATGGTTACTTTGGAATTTCTGAACTCCTTGGAGACAGCACAGTCGAGTACTTATTTCCATTAGGTCGTGAAATGAAGACCTGCCAGGAAAAAAAAAAAGAGAACTCTGAAAAGAAAGGAAATAATTTACTCATAGAAGAAATGAATTGACTTATAATGGGGCATAAAAGATGGACTGAGTTTCATGTCTAGTGGCATGATTAGCAATTAGGATAATATAATTTTGACAAAGGTTTTTTAAAAAAAAATCTGGAGGATGTTTTAAAGTTTATGCATCTACAAAGATCAAGTGTGCAATCACAGCTCAGATTGAAAATTCACCATTTGGTAGTCAACTTACAGAAAACTGATTGGCTAGGACAGGATTCTCTTCACACTGATCAGGCAGTAGTTGCCAATACTGAAAATATCCTCTGTAGCTCCGACCTATACTTCCCGATCTGTAAGTTTCAGCAGTGAACACATAAGGTATCAAATATTTGGAATTGATTAATCAGGTCTGCTAACTCTATTAGAAAGGCAAAGAAACTAAAAGTGAATTTGGTGATAAGCAATGATCAGTACTAACTTATCAAGAACTGATTTTTGTTAACTTATCCATAAATTGCATTGAGAATGAACAACTTATCAAACATACAAGATCAATTTATTCAATTCATGTGTATGCGCATGGAACATATTAACTCCTCGATATAAGGTTTTAGGACAAATTTAGTAGTTGTACTATTTTTTCTTCTTCATGTTGTTGTTGATGCATTACTGATTCCACAAAAAATGTTTGACCTGACAGGAAAACCATAAAGTTCTAGTTCCAATGCCAGGTATTCTAGAGTAAATTAAGGAATTTAAGCCACGAGTTAAACATGTATTATTACTAACATCGTAAAGTATAAACTTTCTTTGCAAATTCCTATATGGTAAAAAGGTTGTCTGAGTGTTGCAATCTTCCATAGTTTCTCCTATACATCCTTGAATGAATTAGGTAGGTATTGGCCTTCTCTTCTCTCATTTAAAGAGAAAATAAACTTGCTATAGCTTCAAACACAATCTATGCCAAAAGCAATAATATTAAAACATATTTGGTAGGCCTGGAATACTTGTGCATAAATAGTTGTGCATATATATTATTTATATGTAATCAAGAATAAATCCGTACCCTATTCCACCTAAAGGAACTCCTTGATAAGACACATCCATCCACTTTCTGAAAGGATTATAAAATATAGCCTTCACAAGGATAAGAAAAGAAGAACCATTTAAAAGATCATGATCAGATCATCCAACTCTTGGTTAACTCTAATAATTTGAACACAAACTAGTTCTTATTAGAATAATCCATTAGTAATGGAGATCTAGCTTACCCGTCCTTTTGCAGTTTCCTCTAGGAAGTTGCGGCACAACCGATAACCAAAATAAAGCTTGACATATAAGGATTAATTAAAGACATCAGATTACAAGGCAATAAGCAATGTTGCTGTTTTCAAGTCAAACATTTGCAGCATCTTAACTCTTAATCATCAAATTGTGTTTTTTTTCTCTTAGCATACCATAATTCAAAACATTAGAAGCTTTCCACTAAAATAACTAACTCAATACGATATATAGTTGTGCATATATCTCATTGGTTTAACAAACTGAACAAAAAAGGATACCTCCAAAGGCTATAATTCCATTTACTTAGTTCCTATTATGAATAAGAACAAAGATGTTCACTTAATTCTTGTTTCAACTTCAAAAAATTCCAACTTTCTTTCATAAGGTTTTTGATACTAAAACTGTTCTTAGAGTGGATGGTGAGAACACATTATACCCATTCATGAGTTCTTTTAAAATCACATGGAGATCATAGATGCATAATGGATTAGTCACAGAAGCACAAGCATGATAACCTATCTATGTTCATATTTAAATATTTTGACTCCTTGAATGTGCAACACAATATAAAGAAGTTACCAACATAATATAAACATTAATAGCTCATGAGTTCGGAAACAAATTTTTTAGTAAACATGTGCATAAATCTGACCCAAGTTACAGGTTATCTCACATAATTGCACAATCAGCATACTCATCTGAACCACAAGACCAGATTAATCATTGATATGTATAACTCAATCTATGAGCTCGCACTAGGAAATGAACTGATATTAAAGAATCCCAAGTTGGCTGGTTGTACCGCATGAATTTTAACTGAGCTATACCTGTTGAAACATGTATGGAAATTTGATATCGACTCTTTTAAGATTTGTTTTTATGAATAAAAAATGACACATCAAATAATAATTTCAGTATACACCAACAGATTAAAATGAGAATGAAAAGACAAACAGCCCTAATCTCAAATAAATAAGAATATAGGTATCATCAGAGGGTGCAATAACATGATTAATGAAATTTTCAAATGAAAGAGCATATACCATATTGTAGTCAGTTAACTTTATTAAAGACAACTCAGATCTCTGTTTCTCCTCAGCATCTAGTTTCCTGTTCCAAGTTAAAGGAGGCGGTTCATAAAAGTCCACCTTCGCCTGGAAGAACATAAAAAGTGCAAGTTGTTGGAGGCATGATTTATCCATGTTTAGAAATTAAGATAGTCTAAAAAAAAAGAAAAAACATTTCTCAAGGAAAAAGATGTTTAGAACCAACCTAACAAAGCTATGGAACTCCACAGTATATGGAGGAAAAATATTGAAATGCTACAGTCATATTGCAGGAGAATCTGCCATGGCAGTTGAAACACTTCAGAATTTTTTGTGAAACCAAGATACAGGAGTCTTGGTGCCAACAAACTTCACAATTTCATTTCTTGGAAGATTAAAATAATGATATGGGTTCAGTATTCAAAATACTTTCTTGGGTACTAAATAGTTGAATTCAACCAGAGTGCAACCCATTAGGCATTAGCTATGTGATTCTTGTTAAAGTAGGTTAGATGTCTTAGTAATCTGCAGAACTCACTAGACAAACTATATTGCTAAGATTCAATTGGAGTCTCTTTGGCAGAATCTCTCGTGTGTCTTTTCCAAGCCATAAATTAAAGTGTGACCCCTTATAAGAGCAGATAACTAAGTTTCGTTGGAAGTCGGACAGAAGCCCTGTCAGGCACCAACTTTTTCCTTTTTAATTTGTATAAATCAGGCAATTATGTACATAATAGTAGTAGTTTGTTACCATAAATGATGCAGCATCAATGGCTAAACCGAATAAAAAGATCAAATCTTCAAAGAATATCAAGGCCTTGCTAGACATCTTCCAATACAAGCAACGGCACATTCAATAAAGAAAATCGATACAAAACACTTGCATACCCAATCAACCCTAAGGAACACCAAATAACCCAGTAAAAGCATCAAAGAGTAAACCGATTCGACATCTAAATCCAAGGGGTTTATCAATATTTCATCCACAAATAGATATTGAAACGTAGAAATGGAAAAGGAGAAGGCAGTGAAAAAATACCATGACCAGTATCGACGATGAAGATTCAAAAAGATTTCAAAGTTCCAAGAAGAAATGTTTGCTCGAGGAAGACGAAGGGGTAGGTACTAACTGTCAGCAAAAGTTGCCAGACACCACAATAAACGCCGACCTCTCAGCCTCAGGCCACCAGGGCGCTACAGTTGACTATTTTATTGAAAATCTTTTCATTTTTCTGTGGTTGGAAATGCATGACATGTTAAGGTGGGAATAATAGCTCAAAATTAATGCCCAGTGGATAAGATGCCTACTATATGAAACGGAGGTCATGAAATCGAGAATCATCAATTATGTATGGGGTTAAAATCTTGATCTGCTGGCTTAAAATTTTCTCTGCCCCCAGACGTCTTCTCCATCCTCAGTAAATTTGTGATTTATCTTCCTCTGGAAACCTTGTGGGGTAGAGATCGGGGGCCGTTGAGGTGGTGGATCCATTTTTTTTTTTGAATCAAAATTAATTTTGGGATGATGTGACAAAAAACTAATTAGAGAAAATGAAAACTTGGATGCGAGTTGTTGGATTCTCTTCGTTTTAGTCAATGTCAAATATCATAAGGCTCTTGATGTCCTTGCAATATAATCGTTGAGCACATGGAGTTATGTAATCTCTTAATCATTAAAGAAAAGGTTAAAAAGATATATTCAGATGAATCTCTTTTTTTTTATTTGTCAAAAATTACAAAGTTGCTGATTAAAAAAATACAAGGTTTATGAAGGTACGAATATTTTAGAAATGTAAAGAAGAAAGGTCAAAGTTGAGTGCCTAGTTAAAAAATGTGACTTGCGTACAGACATGGCACGATGGCATCATGTGCTTGTAAAATCAAAACCTATCGTGTTAAGAAAAATAAAAAAGAAATCACAATTATATCGTGTTGAGTTGTAAGAAATTTAATAAAACTCTTACAAGTTACAGTCAGAATCATACATGTTTTATGAATCAGTAACAATGACTAAAAATAATGGTGCACAAATTGTTGATATATCAAAGGTGTTGTGGAAAGGAGCAACAATTCTCAATCTCTAACACGAAAGAAGAGGTAAAGAGAAATAGATTGTGTGAAATAACGAGATAAAAACGCATAAGAAAGAGCAAATATGAGGAAGAAGAAAAAGAGGGAGAAGAAATATTATCGTGGTTAGGTGGCATGCTTGCTTCACAAAATAGCCGAAACTTTATTAGAATTCGCTTTACATAAAAGAATCCTCATAATGCGCTAATAAGTTTACAATGATCCATAAAACAGATCCGAAAAATAGTAATAAAATTCTGTTATAAAAAATCGTAATAGAATTCTGTTACGAATAATCGTAACAAAATCATGACGCCGCTCACATTGGCTTTCACTTAGATATGAATCATTTGTCAACAATTTCCACCTCGATATCATACCTTCAAATAATATGAATATCTGAGCAAAATTTCACTTAGATATCTGGGTCTGGGCTTTCTTCCTTTAACATGAGACAAGGATCGAGTTTAAGCAATGCTTGAACTTCTTTGCAGTCATTGGCTTTGTCAACATATTTGCAATGCAGACCTTCTCAAGTTGAATTTTCCCATAAACAATCTCTCTGATCTTGTGATACCCCACATTAATATGATTGATTCTCGCGTGATACACTTGATTCTTCACCAAATAAATAGCGCTCTGACTATCACACAATAACTTGACTCTATTTTGATGACCCCCACCCCGCGCGCGCGCACAGTTCTCCAATCAACCCGATAAGTCGGTAAATTTTTCTTTGTCGCTTCCTTTTTCTTGAACACTCACTTGCATCTTATAACTCATTTTCTCTTAGGAAGCTCTAATAGAATTCACGTTTTGTTCTTATGCAGTGACTCCATCTCCCCCGTTGTAACACTCATCTACTTATCATTCTTAGAGTTGTGAATCACCTCCTAAAAAGATGTAAGATCTCCGCTATTCATGATGAGTGCATAAGAGACCAAAGTCCTCAAAATCATATCTATTGGGTGGCTTTATGACCCATCTCATTCTGCCTTCAATTATAGTGCAATGTTCCTTGTGCCATGAACTATTATTATCACATTCATAAGTCTTTAGCTCCACCTGCACAACATCTTTCTGCTTATTACTTTGTGATGTTTCCTTTCCATTTTCCTGAGTACTCTATAACATGACATTCTCGTCAAATACCACATCTCTGCTTATTACCACCTTGCTTGCCTTAGAATCTCAAAGCTTGAAGCATTTAACTCCTTTTTTATAACCTAGAAATATTACACTACTTCGACTTCACATTCAGCTTTGATCTTTCTTCACTAGATATATGCATATAGACTAGACATCCAAAAACTCAAATACGAGAGTAATCTAGTGGATTCTCTGTCTATACTTCTCTGATACTTTATCTTCTAGTGTTGACATTGGTGATTTATTAATGAGATAATATGTCATGTTAATCGCTTTTACCCTGCTAGCCCTACATTCAACCTGAGACATCTTACCTTCTTAACGATGGTCATGTTCAACCTTTTCGCTATACCGTTCTGCTATGGTATCATGCGAACCGTGAAATATCTCATAATCCCATGTTGCATACAAAATTTCTAACATTTTGAATCTGTGTACTCAGTCCCATTATCTGATTTAAGACATTTAATTTTTCTTCCGGTCTGGTTCTCTACTTTAATTTTCCACAACTTAAACTTCAAAAAAGTTTCAGAATTGTGACGCATAAAGTATACCCAAACCTTTTGTGAATAATCATTAATAAAACTCACAAAGTACACATATCCTCCACGTGATGCTACACTTGTCGGTCCCAAAGATCTGTACATACATAGCCTAGAATTCCTCCCATCTTATGTGTTGCTGTCTTGAATTACATTTTGCTCTGTTTCTCGAGAACACAAAATTTGCAGAATTTAAGCTTACATGTCTTGATCACTTTCAACAACTCTCTTTTGCGTAGATCCAACATCTCACATTCACCCATATGCCCTAGCCGTATAGTATTGTCTGATTTAGACTCCACCGAAATAACTTCACCTACAATTGTAGTCTATATTAACTTGTAGACATTCCCTACTAACTTCTGTCCTTTCATTACCATCAGAGCTCCATTGCCGACCTTTATCACTCTGCTCACTGATTTGTAACTACAACCAATATTATCCAGTATACCTGTGAGATCAAGTTCTTCCTTAGATCTGATATATGTTTGATATCATATAGGGTTTTGATCACACCATTAAACATTTTGAATCTGCGACATTTCCAATATCAATAACTCTGCATGACACATCATTTCCTATCAACACTGAATCAGAATTCACTCCCTTGTAGGTGTCAAACTACTTCCTATTTAGAGTCATGTGATAAGAACATACAGGGTTTAAGATCTATACATCTATCAGCTGCTCTGAACTAGATATGATTGATAGCATATCTTCGTCATCGTTCTCTGAATGTTCCCCTTCAATAATATTTACAGATTTCGTCAAGCTATCTTTGTTTTTTTGCAATATGTTTCTTCACCTCTGGACAATTTCTCTTCGTATTACCTTTTCCTCCACGCTTGTAGTAATTTATCACCTTCTTCCTTCTTGATTTAGAATGTTCCTTGTCATTGCTCAATCTATGTCGAGATTTGCTCCTACCACATTTTTAGTTGCTATTTACCATAAATTCTTCTCCCTGAAAAACATGATCACTTCTTCCTTTGATGAAAGCCTAGTAACGCACCTGTGATTTTCTCCAATTTAAGAATTTTCTTACCCCATATCAAAGTAGTAACCAAATTCTTGTACTTAGGAGATGAAGATAAAGAATTCAACAATATCAACACCTTCTCTTCGTCCTCGATCTTCACATCAACTTGCCCCCGGGTATATGGTACAGCGGTAGGGCGATTAGTTGCTATCCC
Source organism: Boesenbergia rotunda (assembly GCA_024364735.1). Lineage (NCBI taxonomy): Eukaryota > Viridiplantae > Streptophyta > Magnoliopsida > Zingiberales > Zingiberaceae > Boesenbergia > Boesenbergia rotunda. The sequence goes on along the minus strand of JAGFNQ010010334.1, from coordinate 29,587 downwards.
AGACATCCGCGATTTGATCTCCGCCTATGGTGTATTTTGTAGAAAATTTTCCTTCAAATGGGGTGCGAACCCTAGGAAGTTGGGCTTCTAGACCGCCCACCGTGAGCGCTTCCTGATTTACCATGGCGACTGATGAAAAACTTTCATGGGGTCGAACCGGTCACCCCAGGTTTGTCTGCTACCTGGTCCAACATTTTTTTTATCTTCACATCAACTTGCCTCAAATCACTCAAAATCTAGTTGAATAAGTTGATGTGTCAGATCAGTTCACTCTGTCATCTTCTATACGTATAACTTTTTCTTGAGATATAGTTTGTTTGATTGTTAGTGACTTTGACATGTATCGATTTTCCATATTTTAGAGCAGAAGGTACCCAGACAGCAGCAGACAGGGTACCAACAGCCGCAGATGATACCTCCACCAGTTCATATCTATTGAATGCCTGGGCATGTCCCCGCACCAGCTACACCCCAACATTCTAAGACGGGGTCTTATTAGCCATATCTAGCATACCAACCAGTACATTATCTGCCTCAGCAGTCGGCTAGAGCTTCGGTATATCAGACACAGCAGTCGGTCGGACCTGCAGTATATTAGCCTCAACAGATCGCCGAACCATCAGTTCCTCAGCCTCAGCCGATTTTGGCACTGCCGTCCATAGTTCCGGAGACAGACCGAGTATATGAAGTCACCAGAGAGGAGGCACAGCGACCGATGGATCGGTTTTCCACAATACGATTCATAAACTTTTCTTGCAGAATTATTGGTTGATACTGGTAGTTCTTACTCGTTTATTTCTCGCATGTTTATGAGTAAGATTGGTAGAGTACCTTCCCCTAGATTACGGCACCTGTCTGTGGTCATACCATTTGGAGAGATGTTGAGTATTACTCAGGAGGTCAGAGCTTGTCCTGTGGATTTCGGTAGCGTTATCCTCACTGTGGATTTGTTAGTTCTTGAGATGATAGAATTCGACGTCATCCTAGGCATGGACTAGTTGACAGCTTATCATGCCATAGTGGATTGTCAGACGAGGGTGGTCACATTTCGGCACCTGTCCGTGGTCATACCGTTTGGAGAGATGTTGAGTATTACTTAGGAGGTCAGAGCTTGTCCTTTGGATTTCGGTAGTGTTATTCTCACTATGGATTTGTTAGTTCTTGAGATGATAGAATTCGACGTCATCTTGGCATGGACTGGTTGACAACTTATCATGCCACAGTTGATTGCTAGACGAGGGTGGTCACGTTTCGGCCTACAAACCAACCCTCGTGGAATTTCACTAGCATCAGGGATGATGGTATGTCGATTATATTGGCGCTTCAGGCATAGAGACTCCTATTTCATGACTGTCAGGGTTTCCTGTTATCGCTGATCAATACCGACAACAGCAGTAGCACCCAGCTCTCGGACGTTCTTGTGGTCCGAGAGTTTCCGGAGGAGATACCGGGTTTGCCTCCCAGAAGGCAAGTGGAGTTCACTATTGAGTTGATTCCGGAGGGTTTACTTTTATAAGTATATTTGGGTATATTTCATTGTGAAATCACAAGAGGGATAGTTTTGGTGAAAACTATAGGGTTAAGAAGAGGATTTGGTTCAAGTTTTGAATCCCAAAATCTCAAAACCTCAAGTTGAGATTTCCTAAAGTTTTAGGAATTCCCTAAATCATTGTTGGTGCAATGATAGAGGTTTAGAGCATGTTTTGAGGGGGATGTCTTCCTTAAAAGCATGAGGTTGTTTAATTTTTATTTTTGGATAAGTGAAAGAATGAAGATTAGAAATCTTCATTGTGGTGTATGCTCAAGGGTAAGCATGGGCTCAAATGAAAGGTATGGGACTTTCATTGGATTAGCCTTTGATCATATAGACTCTCGGGGAGAGTTTTGATGTGTGTCAAAGGGGGAGAAATTTGGGAGAGATTGAAAGGCTAATAGGGATTAGTCTTTCTCAAACATATTGTCAAACATCAAAAAGGGGGAGATTGTTAGTGCAATCTTGTTTAGGTCAAGGTTGACCTAGTTTGACTAAGCTCGGGTGAGCTTAGGTCTGGGGGAGATTGTTGGTGCAATCTTATTTAGGACAGGGTTGACCTAGTTTGACTAAGCTCGGGTGAGCTTAGGTCTGGTAAGCTTGGAAAGCTTAAGGTTAGATGTTTCGATGTTTGATAATGATGTTTGAATGTCATATGATGTTTGAATGTCGTATGATGTCAAGTGGATGTCAAGTGGATCAAGGTTGACTGGAGGCTTGATGGAAAAGACCTAGAGGGACTAGGCACACCTAGTGGGACTAGGTGAAGTCCAGGTGGATCGGGGAGATTGCACGCTGGCATGGGAAAAGACCTAGTGGGACTAGGCACACCTAGTGGGACTAGACACACCTAGTGGGACTAGGTAAAGTCCAGGTGGATCAGGGATATCGTACGCTGGCATGGGAAAAGGCCTAGTGGGACTAGGCACACCTAGTGGGACTAGGTGAAGTCCAGGTGGATCGGGGAGATCGTACGCTGGCATGGAAAAAGGCCTAGTGGGACTAGGCAGACCTAGTGAGACTAGGTGAAGTCTAGATGGATCGGGAAAATCACATGCTGGCAAGGTGAAAGTCTACCGAGAGACTAGACCTAACTCGAGGGTTAGGCGAATCTGGTTGGGAACCAGGTTAAGTCCGAGCTGGGAGCTAGGCAGTAGAAATCCAGGTTGGTCAACGGGGTTGACCGGACACTTGGTAGGGGATCCTAGACTTGTGGAAACAAGTTAGGTTGGACTCAATCGATTGGGTAATCGATTGGGTGAATCGATCAGCTAATCAATTAGGGCAGTTTGACTGAGAGGACAGAAGGTGGCTGAATCGATTGGGTAATCGATTCAGACTTCCCGTAATCGATTGGGTAATCGATTAAGGGGTTCGGTAATCGATTAGGGTGATCGATCACCAAAGGTTGCGCGAGAGAACAGAGAGGCTCTGAATCGATTGGGTAATCGATTTAGGGCAATGGTAATCGATTGGCTAATCGATTACGGTTCGAAAACTAGCCGTTGAACGGCTAAGTGTGACGTGGTAATCGATTGGGTAATCGATTACCAAACCCTAGGCGTCGGGTATAAGTGCTTTCGCGCAGGTTTGGAGCGTAAGAACTTCTCCTCTTCTTCTCATTCATCAGTGTCATCTCAAGGGAAGCCTTGGAGCTTAGTGCTGCTGCATTTCCAAGGTTCTAGAGGCAATCACAAGCTTGAAGATAGCAAGGAATGCAAAGAGAGTTCATTCATTGTAAATCTTGTAAGATTCCATTTGTGTTTTGCTTTGTAATCTTGTTGTATCTTCTTGTAAGCTTGTAAGAGGTTTATCCACCTCAAGAAGGAGACTTTCATAGTGCATAAGAGTGTGAGGAGAGTGGATCCTTGGATTAGTCACCCGGCCGGGGTGAATACCAAGTAAAATCCAAGTGTTAGCGATTGATTGAAGTCTTCCGCCGCGACAAATCATCTACAAGCGAATCGAAGCTAATCACCCCCCCTCTAGCTCGTCTACCGGTCCCAACACTCTGTGAGTGATCATGTGTTCTCAAGAGTATCACCCATGAAAGGGGTGAAGAGATTTAGTCTGAAGGGTAAACTAGCTCCGCGCTACATTGAACCTTTCTAAATTCTGGAGTGGATTGGAGCAATAGCTTATCATCTGACACTACTGTCATCGCTAGCTGGAGTTCACGATGTGTTTCACGTGTCTATGCTAAGGAATAATGATCCAGATCCTTCCCATATCTTGTCAAAGGTACCGACCACACTTCAGCCAGACGCGACCTATGAAGAGGTACCTGTGCGGATTTTGGACCATAAAGAGCATCAATTGAAGAACAAGACAATCCGACTAGTCAAAGTCGGATGACAACACCACTCTAATGAGGAGGCGACTTGGGAGCTCGAGAGCACGATCAGAGCTCGCTATCCTCATTTATTTATCTGAAGTGCGTATTGTATGTTGTGTTTGCACTATTATTGCTTATCAGTTGATAGTGTCTGTTGGGACCGGGTGCATGTCGACAAGGATACGAGTTCGTAAAATTTTAAATTTTTACATGCAGCGGAAGAATTTGCATAAAATAATTTCCTAAATTATTTTAACTTCGTATCTAGCATGCAATCTTATGGTGTGTTGACATAATCATAAAATAAAACTTTGCGGAAAAGTAAACTAATTTACATTATACCTCTCGTAACTCGAAGTAAGGGACGAGATCCAACCGTAGCGTCCCTTGGAAGCTCCGCCTCTATTCGCGTCCACGCCGAGTTCTCTTCGGGATGACTTCGCAAAGTCACGAGTTTTGTGCCGACGAGAACTACTAGATTCTCTATAGGCACAACAAAGAAGATCAAGAGAAGAAAAGGAAACTAACCAACGAAGTAACGGAATCGAATTCCGAGAGAGAGGGAGATGTGATCCGCTTCTTCTTCTTCTTGGTTGGTTTCTTCTTCTCCTTGAAGCTCACGGCAACACCTTGCCTTGGTGTAGGTTGGGCGCCGGCCCTAATGGAGCTAGGGTGGCCGCCGTCCCTAATGGAAGGGAGGGGGAAGGAGGAGAGAAGAGAAGAGAGAGAGGGAGAGCTCTATTTCGATTATCAAAATCTTAGGAATCCAAGGCTTGCCTATGGTTCCTTATATAGTTGCTTCTCCCTTGCCAAGTCTCCTCTTAACCGAATTAACGGAATTAACGGAATTAGTTATCATAAGAAATTTATCCTATAAATTCTCTTATGAATTATTCCGTTTAAACCAAGTTTTATTATAACTAACTTTATAATAAAACTAATTAGTTATCATAAGAAATTTATCCTATAAATTCTCTTATGAATTTTATTATAACTAACTTTATAATAAAACTAATTAATTATCATAAGAAATTTATCCTATAAATTCTCTTATGAATTATTCCGTTTAAACCAAGTTTTATTATAACTAACTTTATAATAAAACTAATTAGTTATCATAAGAAATTTATCCTATAAATTCTCTTATGAATTTTATTATAACTAACTTTATAATAAAACTAATTAATTATCATAAGAAATTTATCCTATAAATTCTCTTATGAATTATTCTGTTTAAACCAAGTTTTATTATAACTAACTTTATAATAAAACTAATTAATCTCTCCTTTTATTATGGAATAAATTTTATAAGAAATTTATAATCTTTCTTATTATGGAAAAATCAATTCATAATTGATTTTATAAAATTAAAATAAACCAATTCATGGATTATTTTAACTTCCATAAAAAGAATAAATTTCTATAAATTTATTTATATAAATTTCTTTATACAAATTTATTTATCCATAATTTATAAAATAAATCGCGCTAGATTTACTTTATTAATTAAACCAAAATTAATTGGTTTTCTCCCCAATAAGTGGCCGGCCAACCAAGGAGGGTTGGCACCCTCTTTGGCCGGCCCAAACCGAGCCGAACCAACGCGAATTAAACTCATTTAATTCGCCCAAAAAGCCTTCAAAAGACTTAGCCATTTTTAGCTTCCATTGCGCCTTTGATTAACTCAGATTCGACTTATTTCTCTTGATCGGAAAATCCAATTTTCAACTCATTTTAAATCTCTCGGATTACTCGTAGTGTGTGTGACTAAATAGGCATTCGATTTATGTTGGTCGTCTATAATCAACAAATTTTAGAACGATCATGAGTGGCATCTAGTAGTACATCATGATCCCCAATTAATCGAAAGATCAACGGTTTGACCTCAGAAGAAATTATTCTGAAACCCTTCAGCAGCTCTAATGAATCGTGCCCCATTCCCTTCACCATCTTATACCCACTTAGTTCAGGACACGGTCTATTTGTGTCAGTCCCCACTAGGCTGACTACGTCACACCTAGCCCAAGTAGTGTCTTTCTCGTCCTTTGGATTTCTAGTTACTCTCATGTATTTAAGAGACTTGCACTCTTAACATGATGTACTCTGGCCAGAGATTTTGAGTAACAATCCGACGATAGGCCTGGGTATACATCTCCTCGCAAGGAGTGGTGAATCCTTTGTAGGCTGTTCAAACATCTTCGGGCACTTCGGCTTACACCTAATCATCCTGGGTCCACACCTCCTTGGAGATGTTTGCTTAAGATGTTAAAGTATAAGTCTCCATGACCAAGATGACTTGAACACCGCAAGTCAAAGGAACATCGCACTTAAGCCGCATTAAGAACTTCATTGACATATCTATATAGATTACCATATGAAGTCTTACAGCTAGTCACTCCAATGAACTAGTTCCCATAACTAGCATCCATGTTTATCTCCGGGCATCCCAATGTCACCAGCCAGTGAGAATCAGCTGATTAGAGAATAACCCATGCTAGTCTCAACAGAATTGATAGTGTCCATTTTTATCAATTCATCGACTAGAGATATTTTCAATACTTCACATTTGCACATTTAGAGATAATCACTAGTTGTGATCCCATCACAAATTCTCTTATGCTGTGAGTTGTATTGCGGACATTCAGTAGATGAGTTTAAGATCCCATCAAATACACAAGCATGTATACTCAAATAGTGAATTATCATTTATTTAAAATAAATGTTTTACAATCATAAGGCGATTGCCTTAGGACACTTCTCTCATATCACTAACAGTGTCTGCTTCGATTCAATAGCTAAATTTGAGGACCAAATTCTTGTTAGTGGGGAAGAATGTTAAATATCAAAAATAGGAGGGTCTTAATGCTTAAAAGTCTTAAGTTAGGGGTTGAGTTAGAATTAACCGGAATTGGAGAGCTAATTTACAAAATGCTATAAAAATTAATAAAACCCCTAAACTTCTCACAAAAAAGAGATTTTTCTCTTCTTGTTCCGCCGTAGCCTCTCGCCGCCCTCCACTCCTCGCGACAACCGCCGTCGCCAGCTTCCGATCGCGAATCCCAATTCACGCGATCCTCTATTCCTCCACGCAAGCAAGCCGGTGATCCTTCATTTTCTCCTCCCTCGCGTTCCTCTTCTCCTCTCCCTCGCGCAACAGCCAACGCCGCCGACCCTCTCTGCCTAGCCGATCATTCGCCACCGCGACGTCGCCTCCTCCACAACACCGCAAGCCTCCTCCTAGAGCACTGCAAGGCCCAACTTTTCTTTTTGTTAGAGTTTGGTGACCCGAATTCAGTTTGATCCGTTAATTTATTATTAGATATTTTCTTATTAATATGCTAATTAACATATTCTTTATAAATCTGTTAATTAACGGTTTCGTTATTAATTTTTCATTTGACTAAGTATCCTAAGGTCTCTATAAATTGTGTATCTCATAGACAAGTTTAATCAATCAAGAAAGTTATTTGGTTACCTCTTCTTTCTTTCTCTCTACCTCTCTTTTCTCTCTACTTCTCATTACTTTATCAGAGCCGGCGACTTTGTATTCCACCGTTCATAGTGATTTTTCCTCCTCTGCCCGTGGTTTTTTCCGTCAAGGATTTTCTACGTAAATCTCGTGTGTTCTCTATTGTTCTTGTTGTCATTTTTCGTACTAATCTCGTTTCAAGTGGTATCTGTTGGTGCAATCTTGGTTAGGTCAGGGTTGACCTAGTTTGACAAAAGCTCAGGTGAGCTTGAGTCTGGTAAGCTCGGGTGAGCTTGAGGTCGTATGTTTCGATGTTTGACAATGATGTTTGAATGTCGTAGGAAGTCAAGTGAGTCAAAGTTGACTGGAGGCTTGACGGGAAAAGACCTAGTGGGACTAGGCACACCTAGTGGGACTAGGTGAAGTCCAGGTAGATCGGGGAGATCGTACGCTGGCATGGGAAAAGACCTAGTGGAACTAGGCACACCTAGTGGGACTAGGTGAAGTCCAGATGGATCGGGGAGATCGTACGCTGGCACGGGAAAAGACCTAGTGGGACTAGGCACACCTAGTGGGACTAGGTGAAGTCCAGGTGGATCAGGGAGATCGCATACTGGCAAGGTGGAAGTCTACCGAGAGACTAGACCTAACTCGAGGGTTAGGCGAATCTGGTTGGGAACTAGGTTAAGTCCGAGCTGGGAGCTAGGCTGTAGAAATCCAGGTTGGTCAACGGGGTTGACCGGACACTTGGTAGGAGATCCTAGACTTGTGGAAACAAGTTAGGTTGGACTCAATCGATTGGGTAATCGATTGGGTGAATCGATCAGTTGATCGATTAGGGAAGTTTATGCGAGAGGACAGAAGGTGGCTGAATCGATTGGGTAATCGATTCAGCCTTCCTTAATCGATTGGTCAATCGATTAAGGTGTCTCTTGATCGATTGGGGCAATCGATCACGGAGGTTTGCGCGAGAGAACAGAGAAGCTCTGAATCGATTGGGTAATCGATTCAGGGCACTGGTAATCGATTGGCTAATCGATTACGATTCGAAAACTAGCCGTTGAACGGCTAAATCCTACGTGGTAATCGATTGGGTAATCGATTACCAAACCCTAGGAATCGGATATAAGTGTTTTTGCGCAGGTTTGGAGCTTAAGTTCTTCTCCTCTTCTTCTCCAACGTTATTGACATTTCAAGGGAATCCTTGGAGGACATTGTTGCTGCATTTCCAAGGTTCTAGAGGCAATCACAAGCTTGAAGATAGCAAGGAAAGCAAAGAGAGTGTATTCATTGTAAATCTTGTAAGATTTCTTTTTGTATTTGCTTAGATCCTTGTTGTATCTTGTTGTAAGCTTGTAAGAGGTTTCTCCACCTCAAGAAGGAGACTTTCATAGTGTATGAGAGTGTGAGGAGAGTGGATCCTTGGATTAGTCACCCGGCCGGGGTGGATACCAAGTAAATCCTTGTGTTAGCAATTGCTTGAAGTCTTCCGCCGTGACAAATCATCTACAAGCGAATCGAAGCTAATCACCCCCCCTCTAGCTCGCCAATCGGTCCCAACAAGTGGTATCAGAGCAAGGTTGCTCTTATTTGGACTCATCGCCAAGAGGGCAAGAGCTAGAGGAAGAAGAAGAAGTTGGAAGAAACCCTAATTTCAAGAAGTCATCATCAAGAGGGTTCAACTTCAAGAATGGAGTTTGGCTATGACACAAGGGCACCTCCACCATTCGACAAGGCGAATTTCAATCTTTGGAAGTCAAAGATTGAAAATTACTTCATGATGGAGATAGAGCAATGGTTTGCTCTAATGGAGGGCTTTGAAGCTCCAACAAGCACAAAAGGAAAGCTCCTCAAGAAAAGCAAATGGAATGAGGAGCAAATCAAGAAATGCGAGGCCAACTACAAAGTGACCAAGCTATTGGTCAATCTTTTGCCAAGCACCATCTTGGACAAGATTGGAGAATTTCAAGATGCCAAAGAGCTTTGGAGCAAATTGGCAAAGCTTCATAAAGATCCCTCCACTCTACAAAATCAAGACAAATCCGAAGAGGGAGATTCATCAAGTGAAGATTCGGAAATTGAGAGGTGCTCAACATCCGAAGATGAAGCTCAAGAAGCCTCCACTTCAAGGGTTGAAGAGGAGCAAGATGTGCCATTGGCATCGGATCAAAGAAAAGCGTTAACATCATCATCCGAGGTCAATGAGGTAAAAGAAGAAGTCTCCACCTCTAGGATTGAGGGGAGCGAAGGTCATTGACTCCGAAAGAAGAAGAAGTATCTACTTCCGGATCAAGTGAAGAGTCATGCCACACCCCTACAAGCAAAGGTATAAAAATTTCAATTTGTAAAAATAAAGATCATATTATTTGCTTTGAGTGTAGGGAAAGAGGACACTATAAGAGTAAGTGTCCCAAATTGGTCAAGAAGAAGGTGATAGTGGCACCCAAGACCAAAGAGAAGCTAAAGGAGGTCGGCCCCGTGGCAAAGAAGGATAAGAAGCACATTGTGTGCTTCTCATGCAAAGAAAAGGGACATTATCGAAATCAATGTCCAAAGGAGAAGAATCCGACCAAGGCTAAAAGGAGGAGCTCAAGTCAAGGGGGAGCCTCCAAGAACAACACTAAGGTACCATTAGGTAATGGTACTTATTTAAATCATGATAATATGCATGCTAGAAATAATTATTATCATTTTAATGCTATTTATCATGAAAATAGGAGGTATGAGAAACCAAAGGAAAAATATAGAGCCTTTCATGCTAGGTCTACCACAACCAAGGATAGGGAAGATTTTAGATCATTTAAGGATAGACCTACCCAATCCAAGGCCAAAAAGAAAAATTACCAAGGCTATATTAGAAAACCAAGCCTTGAGGAGGTAATGATTGAAAATCAAGTTTTGAGGTCAAAACTTGATAAATTAGAAAAATCCCTCAAAAGAATAGAAAATCTATTTAAGGGATCTAAGGATCAAAACCTAGATTTAGGAAATCAAGGACCCTCTAGGAGCAAAAAAGGTTTGGGGTACTGATGGGCCCAAATATACTAGATTAAATTGTCACGAAAGTGTGGGCTCATCAGATTTTAAATATAAATGAATGAATGCTGGAAACCCTTTTTGCAATCAAAATGTGAAAACGTAGTAAAGGGGCCACAGGTCGTATTTTTCTCGGGGCTAGTTGACGTTGTGTAATTCGAGCTTGTATTTAGGTGTCGTTTGTGTTTTCGGATTTCAAATCAAAATTGGGTTTTGGGTTGCAATTGGAAATAAAAACTCAATGAAAAGGCAAGGACTCGGCTATTGAACTTAACCCAAGTGATCACTTAATCTTCTAAGCATTTACTCAATTTTGGAAACACATCTGATTTTCAAATGCAAAACGAATGCTAAGCTAAGAAATAAAGGCAGTGATGGCAATTTTGAAATAACAAACTTAACACCAATTCTAGCCATGAGATTTAGTAACCAAACATTCATACAACTCAACACAACTAGCTACCACTTCCTAAAGCCAACAATTGCGGGTAAAATTCAGAAATGCTATACTTATTGATTTCACCACAATCATACACCAAGAATGCATGTCAATTTCGGATGCAAAACAGTGCCACAAAATAGCTTGGCAAGCAAGGGAAACCTTTGTGCCAAAACTTGAAACTTTTGTGCCAAAACTTGAAACTTTTGTGCCAAAACTGCTTCCAATAGTTCAGCCTTGAAAACTATTGATCAAGCTGGAAGATTCAGCTGTTAATGAAGTGCTAGCATGAATTTAGAAGGAATTGCAGAAATAAATGCTTTAAATCAGATGTGGACACAAAATTTCAGACTTTCATTGAAGAATTTAGATCCTTGATGCCGAAATTACTTGCAGCAACAATTCGGATGTAGAAATCAAACATGCCGATTGAATTAAGATGCAATACAACTCCAATGCAAGCTCAACTGATACAACTAGCAGAGATTGATTTAATTAGCAGAAATAGCAAGCTGATAAGTGCAACATTCAGAATCGATCAAGGGCAGAAACAAAACCGAAATTAAGAGATAGTGTGCAGAAATTCAGATGAACAAACTCAGAATTGAAACTATAAAGTGAAACAAACTTAGATCAACTACATTAACATACTAAAAGTGAAATAAACTGAAGCATTAACGAACTAAAGGGATTTTCAGAGAAGAAATCTGATACGCAGCTGAAAAGAAATCAGAAAAATTGGCATGCAACAGGGTAGTTGGCACGCAAGCAATTAAACACAGAAATAAACTGAAATTAAACGAAATCTATCACTACACAAGTTGCCTCACTACTTGACTTGGAAACTTGAATCCTAATTAAGCAGAAACCAATCAGAAAACGAAATTACAGCAGCTAAAACAGATTCAGAAACAGAAAATTTAATTGCAGAAACGAAATAGATTCGGCAGAAATGGAATTACAGCTACAAACACAATGAAACTAAATTATCTAAGCTACTCCTCAATCCCTCCTCAGCTCAAGAGCTCCTTGGTCGTCAATCAAGGGAGAACCTCGGACCCGCAAGCTCAACAAATCAGTGAAGACTTTCTCTGCTACCGAATCTGATCAGACCATGCTCAAACTGAAATTTGGCTCCGAATTCTTCAAGCTCTCTGTGGTGGCTTGCGATTTGGATTTGGGAGTGACCGAAACCTTCCAGGGAACCCCTCTGGTCAGCTCGGATGCAGTGGAAATGGAGCACAGCTGAGCTCGCTGAAATCGGATAGCAGACTGCCGAAACCTCGCGCAGCCTTGCTATTGAGCAAGAATCCAATCTGAAACCTCACTGAGAACTCTTCACTAACCTAGCCCTTGCTCTGATGATGAAATTGAGGGGTCGCGCCCCTTAGATGAAGAAATTGCTGAAAAACGAAGAAACTAGCTGAAGAAGAAGAGCACTGCGGCGGAGACGCGACAGAGAGGAAGAGCTGGGAATTTTTCCTTAAGTAATAACCAATGGACGGCTCAGATTGATCGGAGGAGATCCAACGGCAGATCTTGCTCTGATTGGAGCCAAACTTTGATGATGATGATCTAGGGTCAGGATCTGCCTTATGGTAGCTCGGATCCTCCAAATGTGCAACGGATGGTCCAGATCGACTTAGTCTTTGAATGGATGATCTAGAGCCCTCCAAGCTTGATTCAACGGTTGATTGAGCTCTGATTGGGATGAAACTTTCAGATCTTGATCAGAATGCTTGATCAACCATAACCCTAGCTCGGATTGCTTCAGATGATCCCGGATGGCTCAGATCTAGCCGCTCTTGAATCGGACGGCCTGGATTGATCCAAAACATGATAATTCGATCCGGTTCCACTTCCGACTCAAGTTTGACCCAGTATGCCCTAGGTCCAGGATCCTTTCATGCCTACAAAAATATATCAAAAAATTAGTGGCCAAATAATCCAAAAATGTGCAAATTTACAATTAAGTCCAAATTAATAGGAAATCCTAAAACCTAGGGTAAAATCATAGTTAAGCAAATAAAACATGGGTCAAACATGGATTTTAACAATTAAAATAATCAATAAAATGGTATTTATCAGGTACAAACCTAAGACTAAGGATGATGGTCCATCCTATCATAGAGTTCCATATAAATATGGAACTAAATCTAAGTCTAGGAGTCAAGTCAAGGTCGCAAGGGAAGCCATCCCTAGTGTTGACCAAGACAAGACAAAGGTGACTAAGGCTTCGGAGAAGCCTAAGAAAGTCTTTAGGAAGGTATCAAGGGAAGTTATCCCTAGTGAATACCTAGAACACCCAAGGAGCACCAATAGGTTTTGGGTTCCTAAGAGTGTGTTCGCCACACCCTAGATAGGTCTAGGGAGCGTCAACTCTAATTGGAAGGGTAGTTAACCCAACCTTGATAAAGTTGGCACTTTGGGATATTTTCAAGGAATTACTATCCTTGAAAATGAAGGATTCATTTATTTACTCTAGGAGGAGTAAATTTGTGTCAAACTATATTTTTGGAGGACTAAACTTGATAAAGTTGGCACAACTAGGTTAGAATCCGAAGATAGGCCAAGTTGGGGAGTTTTGGCATTATCTTGGAAATTAGGGCAAATTTAGGATTATCAATGGCTTAGCGATGAGTTATTGATACTTAGATAGGAAATCTAGGTATTTTTTTCTTTGCTATTATGCCATGTTTTTTGTATGCCCTATCACATGCCATGACATCATATTTCATCATTCATATTTATTATGAAGATATTACATGTCATGTCATACATGCATCATCTAGTTATAATTTCCTTTGAAAATCCTAATATGATGCACGTCATGGTCATTAATCATGCATAAATTATTTTTTATTGAAATTAAGGGCATTGACATTAATTGACATCCTAGGTGGATGATCAAGGTTTATAATACCTAGGTAGAAATGCATGAACCCTCCGATTAGGGAGAACATGACTTTCACATCTCACTAAGACTATAAGATGACTTGTATGTGTTTTTGAGACACATTAGAAACAAGGGAGATGTTAGGAAGATAAATAAAACTCAAAGTGTTGATAAAGTGCACTTTTTGAGTTTTAGTATCATCAAAATATGAGATTCAATGAACTCCAATCATTGGGAAAGCTAATGTACAAGTCATGTGCATTTAGCCCAAGGAACATGGTTGGATATTGTTTTTGAAAAATATTTTAAAACTATCGTGGAAAACCTTGGTGAAGACTATCTTTTGATAGCACTCATCATTGATTAAATGGATACAAAATAGAGTAAAACATTGAAATGTTTCAATGGTTTCTAATTTTGTGTCAATATTTGAAAAAGAAGGCTATTTTCATAGAAAATTATTTTTCCTTGATAGTATATGGTATAAATAATGTCTACACAAAATTTTAGGATTTTTCGAATTTTGTAGAATTATTTAGGAGTTTCTGAAATTCGAATCCGAAATTGTTTTCAGATTTCAGAAACTCTCAATCGATCAGGTGATCGATTGGGGCAGTAGCCAATCGATTGGTCAATCGATTGGTGGATCTTTCTGCGAGCACAGGAGCTCGCGTAATCGATCATTTGATCGATTACAGTAAGCCATAATCGATCCGTTGATCGATTAAGGATAGTTTAATCGATTGGTTCCCAACATCAATCGATTGGTGAGACTGAAACTGTCAGTTTTCAATCCATTAACCCATTTTTGAGTAACCTACCAATCCCTAACCCCTTGGAATACTTTTATAAGTATATTTGGGTAAATTTCATTGTGAAATCAAAAAGGGAAATGGTTTGATGAACATTTAAAGGTTAAGGAGAGATTTTGATTCAAATTTTGAATTTCAAAATCTCAATTACCTCAAGTTGAGTTTTCCTAAAGGTTTAGGAACTCAAAAATCATTGTTGGTGCAATGATAGAGGTTTAGAGCATGTTTTGAGGGGGAGGTCTTCCTTAACAACATGTGTTTAAATTTTTTTTGGAATAAGTGAATGAATGGAGATTGGGAATCTTCATGAGTGCTTAAGGTTGAGCATAGGTTCAATGAAAAGTATAGGATTTTCATTGGGTATACCTTTGACCATATAGACTCTCAGGGAGAGTGTTTGATGTGTGTCAAAGGGGGAGAAAATTGAAAGGCTAATAGGGATTAGTCTTTCTCAAACATATTGTCAAACATCTAAAAGGGGGAGATTGTTGGTGCAATCTTGGTTAGGTCAGGGTTGACCTAGTTTGACAAAAGCTCGGGTGAGCTTGAGTCTGGTAAGCTCGGGTGAGCTTGAGGTCGTATGTTTCGATGTTTGACAATGATGTTTGAATGTCGTAGGAAGTCAAGTGAGTCAAAGTTGACTGGAGGCTTGACGGGAAAAGACCTAGTGGGACTAGGCACACCTAGTGGGACTAGGTGAAGTCCAGGTAGATCGGGGAGATCGTACGCTGGCATGGGAAAAGACCTAGTGGGACTAGGCACACCTAGTGGGACTAGGTGAAGTCCAGATGGATCGGGGAGATCGTACGCTGGCATGGGAAAAGACCTAGTGGGACTAGGCACACCTAGTGGGACTAGGTGAAGTCCAGGTGGATCAGGGAGATCGCATACTGGCAAGGTGGAAGTCTACCGAGAGACTAGACCTAACTCAAGGGTTAGGCGAATCTGGTTGGGAACCAGGTTAAGTCCGAGCTGAGAGCTAGGCTGTAGAAATCCAGGTTGGTCAACGGGGTTGACCGGACACTTGGTAGGGGATCCTAGACTTGTGGAAACAAGTTAGGTTGGACTCAATCGATTGGGTAATCGATTGGGTGAATCGATCAGTTGATCGATTAGGGAAGTTTATGCGAGAGGACAGAAGGTAGCTGAATCGATTGGGTAATCGATTCAGCCTTCCTTAATCGATTGGTCAATCGATTAAGGTGTCTCTTGATCGATTGGGGCAATCGATCACGGAGGTTTGCGCGAGAGAACAGAGAAGCTCTGAATTGATCGGGTAATCGATTCAGGGCACTGGTAATCGATTGGCTAATCGATTACGGTTCGAAAACTAGCCGTTGAACGGCTAAATCCTACGTGGTAATCGATTGGGTAATCGATTACCAAACTCTAGTCGTCGGGTATAAGTGTTTTCGCGCAGGTTTGGAGCTTAAGTTCTTCTCCTCTTCTTCTCCAACGTTATTGACATTTCAAGGGAAGCCTTGGAGGACATTGCTGCTGCATTTCCAAGGTTCTAGAGGCAATCACAAGCTTGAAGATAGCAAGGAAAGCAAAGAGAGTTTATTCATTGTAAATCTTGTAAGATTTCTTTTTGTATTTGCTTAGATCCTTGTTGTATCTTGTTGTAAGCTTGTAAGAGGTTTCTCCACCTCAAGAAGGAGACTTTCATAGTGTATGAGAGTGTGAGGAGAGTGGATCCTTGGATTAGTCACCAGACCGGGGTGGATACCAAGTAAATCCTTGTCCACCTCAAGAAGTCTGGTGAGGCTGATGTTGTCGAAAATCACAATAATGGTGAACTTCTCGTTGCATCTGATGCTGATTTAAAGCAGAGTGAGGAATGGATTCTTGATTCTGGCTGTACGTTTCATATGTGTCCCAATTGGGACTGATTTTCAACATATGAAACAGTTTCAAGCAGTGCCATTTTGATGGGCAATAATGCATCCTACAGAATCGCTGACATTGGTACGGTCAGAATTAAGATGTTTGATGGTGTCATTCGGACACTTGATAATGTGAGGCACGTCCCTGATTTGAAGAGAAATATGATCTTTTTGAGTATTCTTAATTCTAAAGGGTATAAGTACACTGGTGAAGGTGGAGCTGTGAAGGTCAGTAAAGAGTCTTTTGTTGTGATGAAGGGACTAAGGAGAACCGCCAGTTTATATATTCTGCAGGGATCCACAGTAATAGGTGATGTTGCCGTCACATGGTGACATTAATAAAAGAAGATCACTTACAAGAAGCTTGTAAGGAAGCTATTTGGTTGAAAGAGCTCTTCAATGAACTTAGCGAAGACTTGTAGATCACTACAGTCTTTTGTGATAGTCAGAGTGTCATTTTTCTCACGAAGGATCAGATGTTTCATGAGAGGACAAAACACATTGATGTGAGGCACTCCCTATAGACAAGTGTAAGCATTTCTTGGACTTGGTTGGTGCTAGATGCTGAAATTTGTCTGTGGGGCTTTTATGGAAGAGGTGGAGAATGTTCTTTTAAAGATTTGTGGAATTCACGTTAAGGTGGAGATTGTTAGAGTTTGGTGACCCGAATTCAGTTTGATCCGTTAATTTATTATTAGATATTTTTTTATTAATATGTTAATTAATAGATTCTTTATAAATATGTTAATTAACAGTTTTGTTATTAATTTTTCATTTGACTAAGTATCCTAAGGTCTCTATAAATTGTGTATCTCATGGACAAGTTTAATCAATCAAGAAAGTTATTTAGTTACCTTTTCTTTCTTTCTCTCTATCTCTCTTTTCTCTCTACTTCTCTTTACTTTATCAGAGCCGCCGACTTTATATTCCACTGTTCATAGTGATTTTTCCTCCTCTGCCCGTGGTTTTTCTCGTCAAGGGTTTTCCACGTAAATCTTGTGTGTTCTCTATTGTTCTTGTTATCGTTTTTCGTACTAATCTCGTTTCACTTTTCCTCACCCATATATTTTGATCTCCTTTTCAGCTCGCATCTCTAGTGGAGCAGTTGCAATGCGATGACGTTCCAACCATCAACATTAGGATCCCTTAGACTTTCCTGGAATGATTATGGGGATGTTTAATTCCTCTTGCATGCAGCCGCTTGGTTGGGGGCCCTTACGCGATGTGGTTTGAGATTTGGGTATCCGTAATGTGTTCGAAGAATTTTAAATACGAGTTATTCATAACCTTCCGTATCAGGATCTCAGAGCATCACTATAAGCGTTTTGTATCTGTAAGGTGTTCGACGAATTTTCTATTGGAAACGGGATGGCTAGAGAGGGGGGGGTGAATATAGTCAATCAATGCAACCTTTGGCACTTAGAAAGTTTCTGCAACTTAGAAATCAGTAGCACAACGGAAAGAATAGAAAGCAAGATGTGCAGAAAACTAACACACAAACAAACCAAACACAGCTAGCAAGATCGCTAACAAGGAGGATTTACAAGGTTCGAGGATAACTTGTCCCTACTCCTTGGCGTGCCCTTAAGGTGGGTGATCCCTTGATCGTCGGCAGATCAAGCCCCGGTGATCACCGGATAAAAAGCAACCTCCTTCTCGGTGGAGTAACCTTTCCACAGTGTTACAATCACAGATAAAATTTAAGCACAAAGAAACAACAAGAAGGATCTTACTCAAACACTTATCAAGGACAAGAACGCAGCAAGCTTCCCTGAGCTCCACCTAGTGGCGATCTCACGCAAGAACCCTTCTTCGTGTCTTCCCACTGTCGGACTCCAAGCTTCTCGTTCTCTCCTTCAAGCGCTCAAGTAATGGATGATTGCTTCTCAATCGCTTGCTCAGAATGATGGAAACTTCAAAAACACAGCAAGCAGTTGTGGAGAACTCAAGGCGGCAAGAACTCAAAACCCAAGTTGTAGAACTCTGCTTCACCGAAGCTGTCTCTCGTCCCTTTTGTTCCTCCACTAAGCATCAAGTGACCTCATCTCAAGTAGCCTCCAGCTGCCTCACTACCAACGCCAGCTACCACTGAACCCTTACTGAACTTCCTGAGCTCCCTCAGCCAAGCTTCAGTCAGTGGCTTCAGTCCTGCAGCTCCAGCCGTTGCAACCTGAGTTGAGAAATGGACAAACCTGCTCCAAGGAAAGCCTCCATTGACTTCTCCTTGAGTGTTTGAATCCTCCCCTGTCACCTGCAGCTTAATCAGACTGTTAGAGAAGTATATCACACAGTGAATCAAACATCAGATGTAAGTGGCAGCAAATCGGATATGTTCAGACGCGATCAGAGCGTCTGACAGTGCAATTTGAATTAAAGTGATCGGTCACCGGACCGATCAGAGAGCCTCCTGATCAGTCACCAGACCGATCAGGTTGGTTCCAGACCGATCAGGCTCCGTCCTGATCGATCCCCAACGCTCAATCAGATATCGCGATTTCTTTGAGATTCTCCCGGACCGATCACCAGACCGATCCCAGGTCGTGGATCGTTCACCGGACCGATCCACCCTTATATCGGGCGATTTCTGAGTTTCGTAGGCTAAGCCTTCTGATCGGTCAACTGACCGATCAGGGTGTCACCTGATCGGTCATCAGTCCGATCAGGTCATCACCAGACCGATCAGGAACCGTCCTGATCGATCTTAGTGAGGAGCCCGCGAAGCTGGATCGTTCACCAGAACTATCTGCACAGTGATCCTGGTCGGTCATCAGACCGATCAGGAGCAGTTCAGCAAGGGAACTCAACCTCACTGCTTGCTCCCTGATCGGTCACCAGACCGATCAGGAGTCAGTCAATGGGTGAAACGCATACTCCCTGATCGGTCACCAGATCGATCAGGAGCAGCACAGTAGGTTCCCAACCTCACTGTGTGCTCCCTGATCGGTCACCAGATCGATCAGTCATCGCTGGATCGGTCACCAGACCGATCCACGAAGGAGCAGCGTGCCAGAATCCCTGATCGATCACCAGACCGATCCAGGGACTCAAACTTAGCCCTCCAAGCTAAGTTTCCATCCACCTTAGCCCTCCAAGCTAAGGATTTTTCCATCTAACTCTCCAAGTTGGGAATTTGCACCTAACCCTCCAAGTTAGGACTTTTCACCTAGCCCTCCAAGCTAGAACTTTTCACCTAGCCCTTCAAGCTAGGACTTTTCACCCAACCCTTCCGAGTTAGAACTTCATCCAACCTAGCCCTCCAAGCTAGGCACCTGACCCTCCAAGCCAGGACTTTTCACCTAATTCTCCAGGATGAGAATTTGCACCTAACCCTCCAAGTTAGGACTTTTCACCTAGCCCTCTAAGCTAGGACTTTTCACCCAACCCTTCCGAATTAGGACTTTTCCAACACCTAGCCCTCTAAGCTAGGACTTTTCACCCAACCCTTCCGAATTAGGACTTTTCCAACACCTAGCCCTCCAAGCTAGAATTTTTCACAGTTAACCCTCCAGGTTAGGGTTTTTCCAACACCTAACCCTCCAGGCTAGGATCCTCCATATCATGCCTAATCCTCGATCAGGACTTAATCATAATCATCATAATCATCAACCTAAACTAAAATCGTTTGTCAACACCAAAACAGCAATCAGGGCCAGACTGCATCAACAATTTCTGCACGAGCTATTTAGTTAAGAAGCTTCCGTGGATGAGAGTGTTCTGAATCGGGATTTCAAAGTTATTGGGTCGAAGTACCTCAATGTGGCACTTGAAGCTATGAAGTCCTCCAACAAGATGACTTATTGTGCTCATGAGAAAAAGATGGGTGGTCTACTGTTGCAAGTTTTTAAGGGTGCAACTAAATACTTTTCATCAGACATTAAGGCTATATTGTTTCTTCGGTGATTTGTTTTGGTTAGATTTGATATTTGTTTTCCAAAAGGTTTATGAATTTTGCTCGAAGTGATAGTGTATTTTTGACATTTGGTCTGCTTTCCTGAGGGCTCCCTGACATCTGTTTGATTGTGCTTCTCCACATTGCTCAAGTTGTCTGCATATTCACTTTGCAAAATGGTGGTATTTGGATGTTATTTCTGTGGTATAAAAGACCTCATCCAATACCTGAAGATTCAACTTGGCTATAAGCAGTTCACATTCTATGTGGCTAAATGGACAGGATCTTCTGGTTGTCTTTACATTTCTTGCTGCCAATGCATATCATTTTCAGAGCAACACCTACTCCACTTATGGACATCATTTTCAAGGAAAAGCACAAACTCCATTTGGACACTGATTCGTTACGAGCATTAGACGGGAGGTCCTCTTTTATCTCGAGCATCTCCATTTTAGGTGGGTAATTCTCCTTTGATTTTATAACTTATTTATCTTTAAATGCATAGTTGTTCCCTATCGAAGTAAGTTGTTTTATCTTAAACCTATACAATTTGCTTTCCTGCTTGGTACTTACTCTCCATTTGATCTTTGAGAGAGAGTTTCAAATTTTTAGTTATGCAATCTCAACTTTTGTTTTTTTGATCCGAAGAGTGCCGCTAGTATGCGTGTACTTTATAAATATCATGTGACATATCTAGGGTTTGGTTTGCATTAAATATATCATATCCAATAGATTAGTTGCATTTTGTTTGTTGTGGCTCTGATTTGGGTACATGGGTTTCTTATTGATTATATGATAGAGCGATTGTGCTCCCCCTCGGGTACTTGAGCAGTTGTGCTTCCCTTCTTGGATTTAGAGGTTGTTCATCCTTGTTCTGGGGTATTAGAGCGATTGTGCTCCCCTGGGGTTTTGATATAGAGCAGTTTTGCTCTCCCCATAGGGTACTAGAGCGATTGTGTTCCCCTTCCTGGAGTTAAAGGTTGTTCCTCCTTATTTTGGATATTAGAGCAGTTGTGCTCCCTTAGGATCTTTAATACAGAGCGGTTGTGCTCCCCTTGTATTGGGGTTCGGGATTGAAGTTTTTCTTCTAGCTCTTGATTCTATATACGTATCTAATTTGCACTTGTTATTTGATTTGGATCTGCTCAGTAGTACGAGCAACTTATTGACTTGGTATAAGAGTTTTCTGATCATGCCCAGCAGATATGCTTTTGGCATTTGTTATGTATTTTATGTTTTTTAGAGACTGTATACCTTATTTTTATCTACTTTATTTATCTTGTTTATACCATGCATTTATCTTTTCTCTATATCCGCAGAGTTCGACTCCGGACTCATCGCCTGCTTTTCTTTTTGTTTTAGGTGGTAGGTAGTTGTCTCGTGCCGCAAAAGAAGATCCATTTGTCACCCCTTATTATCAAGTTTCTTATTTGAGTTTGTTTATTATGTTTCTAAAGATGCCATTTTATTTCTGTAGCGGTCGTCCGATATTTTATTGTTCAGTTGTGGACTTGTACTTATGTCGTGGGCTTTTATTATATTTGCATTTACTTTACGGAGTTTAAGTAATTTATTATGGATTAATAGAATGTTATTAAACTGCGTGGATGTGCTGTGTTTTTTTTTTTTTGCTGTTTGTCGTATGTGGTTGTGCTTGTTATATGGTAGAGGTTGATGTATTATAAGCTTCACATTGTCCGCCGTACAGGGGAGATGCTGTTCGATTTTCGAATAAGCATGCGCCTCTGGGGGCATGATAATATCCTATTGCACCAACAAGTCCTTCACCATTCTCTGCATAATGCAAAATTCCCAATTTCATCAAACTTCGCAGAAGACATCCTCGACGAATTGAAAAAAATCTATCAAAATCTCACTCTAATATCAATTGTTGCACAACGAGAACAACAACTTTTAACCTCTAACGCGGAAGAAGAGAAAGAGAGAGAGAACGCGTGGAGCAACGAAACAAAGATGAATAAGAAAGAGAAAACACAAGGAAGAAGAAGAGGAGGGCAAAGAAAAGTTACTATGATTTGGTGGCTGCCTACTCTACAAAATGATCGAAACTTTATTATAATTTTCTTTATATAAAAAAATCTCATGATACACCAGTAGATTATAATAATCCCTATAAATAATGTCCAATACTAATATGTGAAAACAAACTCAAAAAAATCGTAATAAAATTATGTAATAAAAAATCATAATAAATATGTGATATCATCTTTACTCACATATGAATTAGCCATCAACCCAATGAAATAATATAATAATAAACACCTGGCAAAACAAAGATATGAATCTCTTGTATTGACCAGTGTAGAACGACTTTAGAACTACATAAAAGTTAGCGTTATGCATTACATTGGTGGAATATATATATATATATATATATATATATATATATATATATATATATATATATATATATATATATATATATATAGGAAAGCATTATTCCAAGGGGAACTAACAGCGACCACATTAGGACTGGCCGAGATCGTTCCTTTGATCCCCAAATGTGCACGAATTCAGCTTGCATGACAAGTATACAGTTCATATTCGTACATAGCCCATAACAGTACATGAGCACATTCTTAAACAAGGATAAGCAATTTTAGTTAAACAAATTTTAGGACAGTTAACAAGATAAATATGTTACATATTTGTACAGCAGCAACTTGCATAGATACTACACGACTGCCTAGCAAAGCTACAAGGCCTCCTAACACAGGAGGTGCATTGGTGATGTTTTCTCAAAGTCATCCGTTTGCATCTCAGTTCAAGTGGCTCTCGAACGTTCAGGTTATCGCCATTGTGGTGTCCCTGATCTCCTGTTTGGAAGAAGGAAAGATGAAAGGGTTGATCGATGGCACAAACGAGTGACATCGTTTGTTTTGATGAAGGAATTTCAATCAGACCAAAAGATTGGCATACCTCATTTTCCTGTCATTGACAGATTGATTATCAACCCTTGATTTTCTCCCTCCATGAGACGAATGCGTCTCTCGAGTGACAAATGGCTACAATTTCAGGAAAAGGTTAGTAGCTGATGATAGGTATGATAAAAGTGGTAACAGATCCTGGCAGAGTATAAAGGAAGAGTTTAGGTCATGAATGTGTGATTTCGCTCCAACTGAAGTGTGGATCCAAGCAGTCTTATCGAGAACTAAACTCTTCTGAAGAAAAATCTAAGGAGAAGCTAGAAATCACATGATAAGCCTAAAAAGTGAATAAAATGCATGCATCTATTCGCCTACATATTTTATCCACAGACAGCATGAAAATACTACATACACAGTAATAAGTAACAAGCAAAACATTAAAATTCTCTAAATAATACAAGCCTTAACCTTCTTAGTCGCCAATACATTCCCAGACATTGTAGGAGCTATCTTTGCATCAATTCGTTGAAATTGCCAACCTTTGTCATTTCCCAGCTTGAAAATAAATGAGATTTATCAGAGAAAATAAATATGTACAAGAAAATACAAAATTAAGGAGAGCGCATATCCAAAAAGATTATTTCATTTAATTTGAAAAGCATAAATAAGTTTACTGAGGATAACTTTTATGCTCAAAGTGTCTAGTGAAATCATGAATTGCTTAATAGGCAGAAAAAGGATCTCAACAGTGAGTAGAATTTGTGCCTAACACTGATCTTTCTCATGTCGACATTGTAAATCACTAAAATAATCAAATAACAGTGAAACAGATCTAGTGTCTCTGTGCCAGGGTATAAACTGCATCTCCATTAGTAAAGGACATTGGCAATGCAACAAATACATCGGGTGTTCAACTGGAAATACAATGAGACTGTCATTTAGTTGTACTTATTGTATATAGTATGTTGAATCCTCCCTTTCCAACTCTAAATAATTAGGAGTGAAATGGAAATTGGTTAGCTACATCCTAACAATCTAAATAATTCCATTGACATCCAATTCATTATGTTACAAAAGAGGCTAGCACCCACGTTTGTGGTAAATATTTTCCTGTGGTTAGATTAATAGTTTCAATCCAGGAACAAATCTAAATAGCATAGGCTGCAGTGACTTTATAGTATAACCTGATGGAAAAACTGCTATATATATTGGACCCAATATAAAATCCTAACTAATCACCTAATGTGGGACTAAACCCATTAGACTAATATCATCCCCCCTATAATACAAAATGATTAACCTAGGGAAAGAGGACAAGTTGTGGAGATGAGGAAAGAAATGGAGTGTCACGAACATTGTTGCCATTCTAATCGAGAAAATCAAGTTGAACTATATGGCAGGGAAGGAATCGAGCAAGACTGAAGGATATGGGACATGCCGCCACCATCACATTGAAACCGATGGCCTCTCTTAGGGTTTCATATCATTTTATCATCCAAAGCAGGTATTTGTTTGGGTTTGAATGGCAGATAGCTGGTCATGTTCGCATAGCAGATAACCAAATTCAGAATCGAATAATACCTTACAAGAGGTATTTAGACCTGCTATCAACCCTACTTATTCTTGTCATAAGGACATCAAATTGGTGCAACTCAAGACAACATACACAACTCACAGAAAAATACCTCTTTCCGTTTAGTTCCGTTGGCAGTTTGACATTGGGAATCAACTCCAACACGAGTTGTAAGCTTGGTCCTATAAGGAAGGTTAACAGACCTGGAAATTCAAATAAAAAAGTCAGATTCTAAAAAAGCGAGTTAATTCATAAAACAATGAAAATTTAAGACGATATTAAGCCTTACAAACACAAGCTAAAAGAACATAAATGAAAAAAGCATCAGCATTATATGATATAGAAGGTTTGTATAACTTGTAAAATAAACAATTCCTTAACAAGAATCACCTTGACTTCGGTGGCACAACGTGTGCCTCAGCTCTCTTCAAGCTATTAAAGCGATTGTCGACTGCCAAGGGCATGCCTCTTACTCCTTTTATGTCCCTAAAATTCATAGGATAACATTTAGAAACAATATTTGGAAGATAAGTCCTCTTACTATAAAGCTGTCAGTAATATGGTTTTAACCAACCTTTTAACTTCTGGTCCTCTTTGCTTTATCAATCTGCTTGTTGCAGCATCTTTCTTTGTTGTAACCTGTGAAAATGGCAGGATGAGAATAGAAAATGAAGAATACTATGGAAAAAAATGTTGCTTATGCAACAAAAATAAAAGAAAATTTCTAGTCAAGAGAGAAATTAAACACAGATACAAATGACTTATATGTCAACATATTACAATACCAGCAATATATAAAGTACTTTTGGATAAATATTCATGCACCAAGACAAATGCTCGAGCATTGTGTTTCTTAAGGCAACTAGTAAAAATCATCAGTATTTCCAAGAAAGTTGCTAAAAAAACTAGAAGAGACTAATTTAAACTGACACCCCATTTAGTAGTACTTTAAAACCAAATCTCACCTGTAGACTTGAACTATCTTTCGCATGACTTGGCTTAGATACATGCATGTTTGAACCCCCAGATGCCAGCTTTTCTGTACTTTGTCTTTTGATTGCTCTTTTTTCCATTACAAGGGTAAATGGACCTGGAGTAGTGATAGTAGTATGTGTTTCTACAGGTGGTTTACTTGAAGTGACCAAGTTAGGCCTAGTATAGCCAGTGACTCTACAAGTTGGTGTCATGGTCAGAGTTTGAGTGGCTATCTTTTCTGATGTTCTTACTCCCTTTGATGACCGAACCACATTCACCTTTGTTTCTCCTTTAAAGTTTCTACCTGATTCAAGATCCTGAACACACAAAAAAATGATTGGCTGTCTCAGGTATATAAAATACAAGAGAGGTTTTAATTTTTTAGACGTTCATTTTCTTTATTTTCTATTTTTGATATTTGGATGTAACCATTAAGAACTGCATTTGTTTCAATGAAAGACATGAGTATCAGCAAAAGGGCACCCGTCTTATCAGCAATCTTGATAGAGAAATCTGAATAACAGTATAGTCAATTTATGATTGACTTAGAAATGCTCCAGCTGAGATGCCTAGTGTTCAAGAGTAATATCTTACTGAACACACAATATAAGTGTAGTTGAGATTAGGGTTCAGTCAAAACCTTCTTAATATTTTTTAAAGCTTCTTCAGCTGTAATTCAAGAGAGAATTCTGCTCTTTGGATTAGGGAAAAACCAACCAAAGTTGATTGCTGCAGTACCTTAATAAAAGAAATTGATTTGTGCTGCAGTACCTTAATAAAAGAAATTGATTTGTAATCCAAAGATTTTCCAATTGATAGACACTGATCAGAGTTTGCTTTGCTTGTATTCAGTATTGTTCCTTGTCTTTTGGGCTCAAGGTCTAATACCTTGTCCCATTGTTTCTTCAAGACCTCTTTATTGTCAAGATTGCTCCTAAAATGTGATTTCTCCTCTAGATCGCCTGTATGAGGTAATGATAATGTAGTTTCTAATGACTGCACTAGCAGTGTGTCAACAGAGTTCTCATCTTGCTCAGGGTTATCCAGAATTTCTATTGGTGAAGTGAGATTAGGCAGTGTGGAATCTGGACACAAGCATTTTTCTTCAAAGGATTCACTGCGGGTGATTTCTTGTTGATAGGCCATCCCAGGTTTACCTTCTTCTGAGGAAGAATGAACATTGTACTCTTTCACATCTCTAAAATTTTCATGCTGTGTAACTGCTGCATCTTCTTCTCCACTTTGACTAGAAATACTGCCATCGCCACTATAATCCAGTGTAAGTTCTGTTTGCTGATTCTGCTCAGCCTTCATTGCTCTAATCTTTCTATAACGTTCTTCAAAATAGGCTTTCTTTTTTGCAACTAGACCATTGAACTTCTCCAGCTCTTCCTGACATCTGTTGTGAGTAAAAACTGACCTCCTTTCCCATGACAATGTTTCAACTGGAAATCTTCCAAAGGAAATGGAACCATGATCAAGTATTTGAGAAGCCGGAATTTCCTGGAAGAACAAGTTAGCCATAATTACCAATCTAATTGTGGCCAATAGCTGGTGAATGAGAGGTAATTTTGTTTAGAAGAGAAGAGAAATCATCATTTGCGTGTTATGATTGTTGACACACAACACTAATTCTTGAAAACAAAGTGTTTAGGGAATGATACTCTTTTTCCATTGTAGATTCTGCATAGCAATTTGTGTACCATATATAGAACTGATGAAAAACCATGTTACACCAACTAAGAGGGAAAACTTTGAAGATTGACTGCATGGCATAAAAAAACTGTGCTGATTTTTGAAAAGGAAAAAATGTGACATAAAATAGATTTGAATCTGACAGTACAAGCTACGTGTTCCAACTACTTCACACTCAGATGTTTTGCATAAACTTTCAACATGCTAAATTCACAATGATACCCAAAATGTAGAAAAATTTCCATCAAATGAGCAGAAGAAAATTTTATCTTAAAATAACAAATGAAAGGAAACTTATGGAAAAAAGATAAATCTTACTAGTAACTAATTTTGTATATCTCAATGATAGAGAATGTTGAAGTTTGATCAATTTCAGTCCAAACACTAGTCTTGTCTATGGTTTGATCACACCAGCATAACACCTAAACTTTTTTGTTCTGTTTATCTTTGGTATTAGTCCATTTCTTCTTTGAGGTACTAAGATATTTGTATATTCTATGTGAACTGCAATAATTTATTAAGTAAATTACATACATCGTCTTTGGCATTGCTTTCTCTCTTTCTCTAAAAAAAAAGCTAAATATTATTCTTTCTTGTTTCTCTATCTCTCTCAAACAAGTAAATTATGTTCTTTTTTCTAACAAATATTTAGTTCGTATTACATATTTTGGAACATGAATCTTTTCGTTCACTTCATTTATGTTTTATCAATATTTTAAACTCTTTTTCCAATTTCCTTTCATAACATGAACTAAATGCATTTCCACAATTGTCTCTGTTAGCATCTTCAAATGATTACACCCTTCATTCCTCAAAATGGCCAATAATAAAACACTAAAATTTATGACACAAATGAAAGATGATTGCGGTTAAGTTATAAACAAATCAATAATATTACAAATGAGTGGACAAAATATAAAAGGCTTGGTAGTATGCAGTTCAAGGTCACGAGAACAGGAAATCAAAGAAATTATAAAATGTAGAAAATGAGAAAATTACATGTGAATCATATCCATCAGAGAGCTCTGGAGACCACCGTTGATAGGCTTCATCAACATCAGTTGCCATTTGATTACTTGTCAAGTCATTCTACACCACCGTCAAATTTAGCACCATCAGATATTAAACATACAATGCGAAGTCGAGTTGCTACTCGGGTGGTAGAATTGCCACACTATCAGATATTAAACATACAATTGAACAACGCTAGTAAGAAGGAAGCATATGACAAATAAAAGAAAGCAATCTGAACACTGTTGAAAATGAAACCAAATAATTAGTTGTGGACAAATAGAATACCAAGTTAATAGCTAATGCTTTTTCATGTGTTTAATTACTTTGATATATAGACATTTAAATAATATCAAATCTCAGAGACTCTAATTTCGGTCAAATCATATCCAAATTACCTCTTTTGTGAGTTAGACTAGTGGAAGACTTTTACCTTCGAACGGGGACCAAGCTCAAACTTATAGCCATCTCACACAGGAGAAGCTTATCATCTTTTTTACTTGTCTTTCCACTTTTTCTGTCACTGGTCCACATAGGGGTATGGCTAAAGCATAATAAATCATTACTCCATCATAAATGTACCTTGCATAATTTGGCCAAACAAGAATGTACTTTGCTTAATTTTGCAACTGAGCATCAACCTCCGTGCATCGAACTAGATGTAAACTTTACACGCAGCGTGTGCCCTCCTCTCCAAGTCTGCAAGGACAATAGCTATACGTGAAATCATCAAACTCAAATCTCAAATCAGGTCATGCGAGAAAAAGGAAAAAGCTAAACAGATTCACAAAAGAAACAACAACTGGTTACCGTCTCCAACCCCAACCGTTTACTTTATGATGGATGGAAAAGGAGGTACATTCGTTGTGGTTTAGCTACGAAGCAATCAAGCAGGGCTCCATCGGCCAAGACTTTTAAGGCACGACATAAAGCCAAGACGATAACCCACCTCCGCAACCGCTTCCCGTGACCAGAGCACGTTTCCTGACGCCGAGGAGTTCACAGGCGTCCAGATCCGAGAATCTAGATTGAATAAACCCTTTCGTTCATCTCCAGCACCAGTTCATTTACTCATTCAAAAATTCCTAACGCGAGAAATAAAAGGAAAAAAAAACCAGGACAAAATGACAAATTAGAAAAGCAAACAAACCC